>JAQJVL010001725.1:10000-151710 GCA_035578905.1 Stictocephala bisonia | reverse complement strand
GACTATTGTTGCTGTTATGAAACAAGTACATTTATGGGTATCTTATTGATTTATTATTTATTTAAAATGTTTTATCTCAGCAGTTTTTTAAGTAGTCGATAAGCTCCTAGTCATCGAGTGTAATGAATATACACCAGTGAAAAATAAGACAAATATTTTGAAATTAGGGCAGTAAATAACAGACTAAACAGCTTATACTAGCACAAACAGCATAAACTAACTTATACTACTTAAACTAGCATAAGTATAATTAAAAATGTGATTTTTATAACTGCAAAACAATATTTTACCCTGATTTTTATAACGGGTAACGGCAAATCATAGGGGGTTATTAGTAATATTTTTATATATGATAATTTGTGTTTCATAATACTTTGGCTTATATGTATTTTTGTAGGAGGGATAAGACTAGGATATCCTTATAAACTAATGGAATACATACGTGTAGTAAAATGTATATACATGATGTAATAATATATGCTGTCAAGCAAACTGTTCCGTCTGTGCGCTAATTTCCTGGTTCATCTAAACTATAAACTTAAGATACTTACTCTGACATATGTATTTTAGAAGACATGTTAAAGAAATTAAAATGTTGAATAAGTGTACATTACTTTTAAGTAAAGAAGTCCAGACTGAAGCTTAAAAGACTAATCAAACATGTACTATAGCTTAGTTCCCAGGGCAACAATCTGAGGTAGCATTTTGTTGGCATCCAAACTATGGCAATACAAAAATATTGTTAGTTACTTCTATTTAAATGTTTGGTTAGAATCATTAGGATGATGATGATTTTTCCCTTACATTTTGCTCTGCCATAACTGATACTTCCGCACTCTTTAGCAACATTCATGGTTTTTGCAGGCAGTTACCAATTGTCGAGTTATAGTATAAGTTTAGGTTCATTTTTAGAAAAGAATCCCTACTTAAAAAATAATCTGTTGGGATCAGTGACTTGCAATTTAATGTGCAATACTCGTATATCAGACGACGATAAACGTGAATAAGTCCTCTATCCTCCACTCAGCCGTGTAAACGCATCGTACCTCTGACCAACGTAACCTAACATATACTAATATAACAAACGTGTATATGTCCTCTATCCTCCACTCAGCCGTGTAAACGCATCGTACCTCTGACCAACGTAACCTAACATATACTAATATAACAAACGTGTATATGTCCTCTATCCTCCACTCAGCCGTGTAAACGCATCGTAACCTCTGACCAACGTAACCTAACATATACTAATATAACAAACGTGTATATGTCCTCTATCCTCCACTCAGCCGTGTAAACGCATCGTACCTCTGACCAACGTAACCTAACATATACTAATATAACAAACGTGTATATGTCCTCTATCCTCCACTCAGCCGTGTAAACGCATCGTACCTCTGACCAACGTAACCTAACATATACTAATATAACAAACGTGTATAAATCCTCTATCCTCCACTCAGCCGTGTAAACGCATCGTACCTCTGACCAACGTAACCTAACATATACTAATATAACAAACGTGTATATGTCCTCTATCCTCCACTCAGCCGTGTAAACGCATCGTACCTCTGACCAACGTAACCTAACATATACTAATATAACAAACGTGTATATGTCCTCTATCCTCCACTCAGCCGTGTAAACGCATCGTACCTCTGACCAACGTAACCTAACATATACTAATATAACAAACGTGTATATGTCCTCTATCCTCCACTCAGCCGTGTAAACGCATCGTACCTCTGACCAACGTAACCTAACATATACTAATATAACAAACGTGTATATGTCCTCTATCCTCCACTCAGCCGTGTAAACGCATCGTACCTCTGACCAACGTAACCTAACATATACTAATATAACAAACGTGTATATGTCCTCTATCCTCCACTCAGCCGTGTAAACGCATCGTACCTCTGACCAACGTAACCTAACATATACTAATATAACAAACGTGTATATGTCCTCTATCCTCCACTCAGCCGTGTAAACGCATCGTACCTCTGACCAACGTAACCTAACATATACTACTCTAACAAACGTGTATATGTCCTCTATCCTCCACTCAGCCGTGTAAACGCATCGTACCTCTGACCAACGTAACCTAACATATACTAATATAACAAACGTGTATATGTCCTCTATCCTCCACTCAGCCGTGTAAACGCATCGTACCTCTGACCAACGTAACCTAACATATACTAATATAACAAAACGTGTATATGTCCTCTATCCTCCACTCAGCCGTGTAAACGCATCGTACCTCTGACCAACGTAACCTAACATATACTAATATAACAAACGTGTATATGTCCTCTATCCTCCACTCAGCCGTGTAAACGCATCGTACCTCTGACCAACGTAACCTAACATATACTAATATAACAAACGTGTATAAATCCTCTATCCTCCACTCAGCCGTGTAAACGCATCGTACCTCTGACCAACGTAACCTAACATATACTAATATAACAAACGTGTATATGTCCTCTATCCTCCACTCAGCCGTGTAAACGCATCGTACCTCTGACCAACGTAACCTAACATATACTAATATAACAAACGTGTATATGTCCTCTATCCTCCACTCAGCCGTGTAAACGCATCGTACCTCTGACCAACGTAACCTAACATATACTAATATAACAAACGTGTATATGTCCTCTATCCTCCACTCAGCCGTGTAAACGCATCGTACCTCTGACCAACGTAACCTAACATATACTAATATAACAAACGTGTATATGTCCTCTATCCTCCACTCAGCCGTGTAAACGCATCGTACCTCTGACCAACGTAACCTAACATATACTAATATAACAAACGTGTATAAATCCTCTATCCTCCACTCAGCCGTGTAAACGCATCGTACCTCTGACCAACGTAACCTAACATATACTAATATAACAAACGTGTATATGTCCTCTATCCTCCACTCAGCCGTGTAAACGCATCGTACCTCTGACCAACGTAACCTAACATATACTAATATAACAAACGTGTATATGTCCTCTATCCTCCACTCAGCCGTGTAAACGCATCGTACCTCTGACCAACGTAACCTAACATATACTAATATAACAAACGTGTATATGTCCTCTATCCTCCACTCAGCCGTGTAAACGCATCGTACCTCTGACCAACGTAACCTAACATATACTAATATAACAAACGTGTATATGTCCTCTATCCTCCACTCAGCCGTGTAAACGCATCGTACCTCTGACCAACGTAACCTAACATATACTAATATAACAAACGTGTATATGTCCTCTATCCTCCACTCAGCCGTGTAAACGCATCGTACCTCTGACCAACGTAACCTAACATATACTAATATAACAAACGTGTATATGTCCTCTATCCTCCACTCAGCCGTGTAAACGCATCGTACCTCTGACCAACGTAACCTAACATATACTAATATAACAAACGTGTATATGTCCTCTATCGTCCACTCAGCCGTGTAAACGCACCGTACCTCTGACCAACGTAACCTAACATATACTAATATAACAAACGTGTATCTGTCCTCTATCCTCCACTCGGCCGTGTAAACGCATCGTACCTCTGACCAACGTAACCTAACATATATTAATCTAACAAACGTGTATATGTCCTCTATCCTCCACTCAGCCGTGTAAACGCATCGTACCTCTGACCAACGTAACCTAACATATACTAATTTCACAAACGTGTATATGTCCTCTATCCTCCACTCAGCCGTGTAAACGCATCGTACCTCTGACCAACGTAACCTGACATATACTAATATAACAAACGTGTATATGTCCTCTATCCTCCACTCAGCCGTGTAAACGCATCGTACCTCTGACCAACGTAACCTAACATATACTAATATAACAAACGTGTATATGTCCTCTATCCTCCACTCAGCCGTGTAAACGCATCGTACCTCTGACCAACGTAACCTAACATATACTAATATAACAAACGTGTATAAATCCTCTATCCTCCACTCAGCCGTGTAAACGCATCGTACCTCTGACCAACGTAACCTAACATATACTAATATAACAAACGTGTATATGTCCTCTATCCTCCACTCAGCCGTGTAAACGCATCGTACCTCTGACCAACGTAACCTAACATATACTAATATAACAAACGTGTATATGTCCTCTATCCTCCACTCAGCCGTGTAAACGCATCGTACCTCTGACCAACGTAACCTAACATATACTAATATAACAAACGTGTATATGTCCTCTATCCTCCACTCAGCCGTGTAAACGCATCGTACCTCTGACCAACGTAACCTAACATATACTAATATAACAAACGTGTATATGTCCTCTATCCTCCACTCAGCCGTGTAAACGCATCGTACCTCTGACCAACGTAACCTAACATATACTAATATAACAAACGTGTATATGTCCTCTATCCTCCACTCAGCCGTGTAAACGCATCGTACCTCTGACCAACGTAACCTAACATATACTAATATAACAAACGTGTATATGTCCTCTATCCTCCACTCAGCCGTGTAAACGCATCGTACCTCTGACCAACGTAACCTAACATATACTAATATAACAAACGTGTATATGTCCTCTATCCTCCACTCAGCCGTGTAAACGCATCGTACCTCTGACCAACGTAACCTAACATATACTAATATAACAAACGTGTATATGTCCTCTATCCTCCACTCAGCCGTGTAAACGCATCGTACCTCTGACCAACGTAACCTAACATATACTAATATAACAAACGTGTATATGTCCTCTATCCTCCACTCAGCCGTGTAAACGCATCGTACCTCTGACCAACGTAACCTAACATATACTAATATAACAAACGTGTATATGTCCTCTATCCTCCACTCAGCCGTGTAAACGCATCGTACCTCTGACCAACGTAACCTAACATATACTAATATAACAAACGTGTATATGTCCTCTATCCTCCACTCAGCCGTGTAAACGCATCGTACCTCTGACCAACGTAACCTAACATATACTAATATAACAAACGTGTATATGTCCTCTATCCTCCACTCAGCCGTGTAAACGCATCGTACCTCTGACCAACGTAACCTAACATATACTAATATAACAAACGTGTATAAATCCTCTATCCTCCACTCAGCCGTGTAAACGCATCGTACCTCTGACCAACGTAACCTAACATATACTAATATAACAAACGTGTATATGTCCTCTATCCTCCACTCAGCCGTGTAAACGCATCGTACCTCTGACCAACGTAACCTAACATATACTAATATAACAAACGTGTATATGTCCTCTATCCTCCACTCAGCCGTGTAAACGCATCGTACCTCTGACCAACGTAACCTAACATATACTAATATAACAAACGTGTATATGTCCTCTATCCTCCACTCAGCCGTGTAAACGCATCGTACCTCTGACCAACGTAACCTAACATATACTAATATAACAAACGTGTATATGTCCTCTATCCTCCACTCAGCCGTGTAAACGCATCGTACCTCTGACCAACGTAACCTAACATATACTAATATAACAAACGTGTATATGTCCTCTATCCTCCACTCAGCCGTGTAAACGCATCGTACCTCTGACCAACGTAACCTAACATATACTAATATAACAAACGTGTATATGTCCTCTATCCTCCACTCAGCCGTGTAAACGCATCGTACCTCTGACCAACGTAACCTAACATATACTAATATAACAAACGTGTATATGTCCTCTATCGTCCACTCAGCCGTGTAAACGCACCGTACCTCTGACCAACGTAACCTAACATATACTAATATAACAAACGTGTATCTGTCCTCTATCCTCCACTCGGCCGTGTAAACGCATCGTACCTCTGACCAACGTAACCTAACATATATTAATCTAACAAACGTGTATATGTCCTCTATCCTCCACTCAGCCGTGTAAACGCATCGTACCTCTGACCAACGTAACCTAACATATACTAATTTCACAAACGTGTATATGTCCTCTATCCTCCACTCAGCCGTGTAAACGCATCGTACCTCTGACCAACATAACCTGACATATACTAATATAACAAACGTGTATATGTCCTCTATCCTCCACTCAGCCGTGTAAACGCATCGTACCTCTGACCAACGTAACCTAACATATACTAATATAACAAACGTGTATATGTCCTCTATCCTCCACTCAGCCGTGTAAACGCATCGTACCTCTGACCAACGTAACCTAACATATACTAATATAACAAACGTGTATAAATCCTCTATCCTCCACTCAGCCGTGTAAACGCATCGTACCTCTGACCAACGTAACCTAACATATACTAATATAACAAACGTGTATATGTCCTCTATCCTCCACTCAGCCGTGTAAACGCATCGTACCTCTGACCAACGTAACCTAACATATACTAATATAACAAACGTGTATATGTCCTCTATCCTCCACTCAGCCGTGTAAACGCATCGTACCTCTGACCAACGTAACCTAACATATACTAATATAACAAACGTGTATATGTCCTCTATCCTCCACTCAGCCGTGTAAACGCATCGTACCTCTGACCAACGTAACCTAACATATACTAATATAACAAACGTGTATATGTCCTCTATCCTCCACTCAGCCGTGTAAACGCATCGTACCTCTGACCAACGTAACCTAACATATACTAATATAACAAACGTGTATAAATCCTCTATCCTCCACTCAGCCGTGTAAACGCATCGTACCTCTGACCAACGTAACCTAACATATACTAATATAACAAACGTGTATATGTCCTCTATCCTCCACTCAGCCGTGTAAACGCATCGTACCTCTGACCAACGTAACCTAACATATACTAATATAACAAACGTGTATATGTCCTCTATCCTCCACTCAGCCGTGTAAACGCATCGTACCTCTGACCAACGTAACCTAACATATACTAATATAACAAACGTGTATATGTCCTCTATCCTCCACTCAGCCGTGTAAACGCATCGTACCTCTGACCAACGTAACCTAACATATACTAATATAACAAACGTGTATATGTCCTCTATCCTCCACTCAGCCGTGTAAACGCATCGTACCTCTGACCAACGTAACCTAACATATACTAATATAACAAACGTGTATATGTCCTCTATCCTCCACTCAGCCGTGTAAACGCATCGTACCTCTGACCAACGTAACCTAACATATACTAATATAACAAACGTGTATATGTCCTCTATCCTCCACTCAGCCGTGTAAACGCATCGTACCTCTGACCAACGTAACCTAACATATACTAATATAACAAACGTGTATATGTCCTCTATCGTCCACTCAGCCGTGTAAACGCACCGTACCTCTGACCAACGTAACCTAACATATACTAATATAACAAACGTGTATCTGTCCTCTATCCTCCACTCGGCCGTGTAAACGCATCGTACCTCTGACCAACGTAACCTAACATATATTAATCTAACAAACGTGTATATGTCCTCTATCCTCCACTCAGCCGTGTAAACGCATCGTACCTCTGACCAACGTAACCTAACATATACTAATTTCACAAACGTGTATATGTCCTCTATCCTCCACTCAGCCGTGTAAACGCATCGTACCTCTGACCAACATAACCTGACATATACTAATATAACAAACGTGTATATGTCCTCTATCCTCCACTCAGCCGTGTAAACGCATCGTACCTCTGACCAACGTAAACTAACATATTATAATCTAACTAACATGTAGTTAGTCTTCCCGCAAAACTGACATAAAAAAACATTATTTCGAACCTCATCTCCAATAATGAACATAGCTTAAATTTTCGAACAGTCGAGTACACACTCATCGCTTAAAAATTGACGTACGTTCAAAATAAGTATAAAATATGTGTATCTTAAGTACAAATTTAAGGTTGTGTCACTCGTAATGAGATTAAATCATTTAAGTAAACAGTTTTATTTAGTCTTTCAGTCGTTTTTACTATAGATTTTCCTAGAAACAGCAATCTTGGAAACACTTTACATTCAAAGGTTACGTAGCCCGAGTCAAAGTTGAAAGTTTATAGAATCAGTTGCCTCAGGTGATCCGTACCTTCAAAAGCACCCTTTCCTTAAGCTTAGTTCTCATTATTTTTATTCAAGCCGTTAATAGTCCTAATATAAATGATATACTATGTTTTATAGCCATTATGGCTATTATAGAAAAACATTATTTATTCATATATAAATATAATTTTACGCCCATGGATTGAACTAGACACATAGTACAACTATGCCAAATAAAATATTTTACATTACAAAATTTACAAACTTGATATCTAACGAAATGTTCATAAACTCAGGTAAAGTATTAAAATACGAATTGAATTAAGTAAACAGTTCCTAAAATATAGTACATTAATTCATGTTATCACTACTAGGTTTATCTTGCAATTATTGGTTCATTACAACCAGAAGGAGTGGAATGTGATTTGCCAAACCTACTGAACCGTCATATTTCCAACTTATTAGTTATTTTTGAAACTTTATATTTTGTGTGTGTATATAATAGACAACGATAATGTCTGAAAATCTATTAATAGTTTAACTTAAGTTTTTAATATATGTTACACGGTGTTCCACGAGTAAATATTATCAAAACCTAATGGAAAACATTGCTATTTCATACGTTTGTTTGAACAGGTTTAATATAATAGCTGTAATCAGAGCGCTCATCGTGTTACAAATATTAAAAAAGACAAGGATAAATCGTGTTGGAAATCAGATGTATAAAACGTAGCATTGGTATATCGCTCTATTAGAAACTTTCATTACTCAGCTTACACTGTTTGTTGACTGTCCATTCAGTTTCGTTGACTAGGCGTTTTACAAATGTTTAAGAATAACTGGTAATAGGTATCTCACTGAGTGAGTACAATAGGGGTTGTATCTGTTTGGATACTAAACAAGACGTAACGTATATCATATTCTCATTTTTATAGTTTATCTAGCAAAGTCGTTGAATAATGTAACTTCTTAAAAAGTCAAAATAACACGTTGAAGATTTGTTTTGTTAGTACGAGCATAGATATTATCTCGACTCAACCCAGATCTATATTTTAGAATATAAATCTGACTTGCTCATTTAAACATGCAATGAAATGAATGAACTTTTGCATTGGTTTCATATTCAACCATGCAAACCAGACCCTGAGTTAATGTGTCCCCGCATTTATATTCAGTTGTCCGGGTGAGTCTTGAATTTAAGTAATTTCTGTTTGTTACAAGAAAATAATCTTTGATATCCTCTTGGTTACGTAATAAGGGCACATTCAGTAAGTTACATAACATTGAAAATAACTTACATAATAAACTCTGGTTTCACCATAAAAAAGGAGGAACAAAAATATAAAATTCTTGATGCTATTAAAAACAAGTACAACTAACTTATGGATATTTTGAGACGTCATTGAATGTGTGACAGTTAAAACTATTAATATAAACGCGATTTTTTACATAGAGGGAAATACAATTTAAATGTGCTGACGTACCATTTTTTACATTAGCATTAACAAATAAGAATGTACATACAACATTATTGCTATTTAAAATTGAAAACACAATCTTATAATATGATGTTCAAAGCCTGTGGTAGACTTTTATGGCCAATACAAGCGTAATTGCAAGCGTGTAACAATGGAAGGTATGATTGACGAGTTGCTTTGACCACAGAGAAGGCCCTGTCTTTCGACCCAATAATTACTGTATGTACAAGTAGTACTGATACACACAGAAATGCATCACTAAATATAACTTATTTTTTATAATAATCTATAATTAAAAAATATGCTTAATGATCATAGATTAATTGATGTATAGGTTTTATATATCATTACATTATTATTATGTACATTAAAATAACTCATGTAACAGATTTAAAAAGCTTACTGTTTATAACATTGAAAATAAATCTGATTCTAAAAACAAAACAATATACTTTTTAAGGAGAGAGAGAGAAAAAAAATAAAAATTTATGGTGACCTTGTATCAATACAATTTTGTCACTAACTTCGATTGCAGTATTTATGGGATCCTGAAAACACGTCACTGATTCAGCAGTGATTTTGAAACTACTACTAAAAAATATAGTAATGTTTTGATAAATAATATTTTACTATATATTTTGCTATATTATTTTCAATTAAGCGTGCTATTTTTAGTTGTGTTTGGTTTTAAATAAAAAAGCAAATTAAATAATTTGATACCTAATGAAAGTTTCATCATTATTTATCACATTCTAGTAAGCCTGAAAAAATTGACTAAACAAGTTTTACTGAAGTAAATGTTATTTCTTCATAACACTATAAACAAGATATTGTTATCATAGCACGTTGTAATATAATTCCCCAAAAATAGGTTTCACAAATCAATATCAGGAACAGTGTTCTCATGTATTTGAAATATCACTTAATAATGGGCATTTTTTATACTGACTTAAAATATCAGTTCAAATGTACTATTTCATTTTAATGAACTCCTCATAATTAATTGGATTATAATTAATTAATTTAAAAAAAATTTTGAATGGCATATACAAATGGTTCATGTTTTGGTTTTTATATGGATATTGTTCCAATTTTTTAATTTTGGTGGTTATAACAAGTTTCATATTAGTAAACCATGCTGATAATTGCTTTTCATAATTTGAGAAATTATTTACTGTCAATGATTACTTTTCCTTGGGACAAAAAGTTTATTTGTTGTATGCCACTAAAATACTACCAAGGCGACAAGAATAACATCACTACAATAAAAATGGAATTATAAAATACCAAACAACAAAGAAGCTTCTCATGAAGATACTGTACCAAACACGGATGTACATCTGGTCCTTCTTGAAACACTTACTTGTGGTCTGATAAATTTACGACGGGATCTAATGACGCATCCAGCACTTCCTATCTTCCAGCACGTACAAACAACAAAACACAACTGATGGTCTAAGATATGTACAAGGAGACCTAATGAAACATTCAATATTCTGTACAAGTCACAGTACTGTTTATATAGTGTACAAAAAAGTTTGTACAAACCACAAAATACGACTAAAGGTCGAAGATATTTACCAGGGGATCAAATGACGCAATCAGTATTCCCACTTATAAAGCACAAACCTCGGCCATAGATATTTACGAGGTGACGTTGTGACGCATCCAGTATTCCCACCACTCTGCACGTACAAACCACAAACCATGGTCAGAGATATTTGTGAGGTGACATAGTGCCGCATCCAGTATTCCCACCACTACAACAGCACGTACAAACCACAAACCACGATCAGAGATATTTGTGAGGTGACATAGTGCCGCATCCAGTATTCCCACCACTACAACAACACGTACAAACCACAAACCACGATCAGAGATATTTGTGAGGTGACATAGTGCCACATCCAGTATTCCCACCACTACAACAGCACGTTACAACCACAAATCAAGGTAAGAGATATTTACGAGGTGACATAGTGACGTATCCAGTATTCCCAATACTACAACAGCACGTACAAACCACAAACGTGGGTAAGAGATATTTACGAGGTGACGTTGTGACGCATCCAGTATTTCCACCACTGTGTACCTACCCCCTCGTCTGGGGTTCTCAGTATTAGGCATAATCTTACGTACTAACGTTTAAAAAATATTTAGTCCCATACCCCATTAATGAAACGAGAACCTTGTTTGTTATGGAGCACGCATACGAAGTCATGTCTAAATTGCTGTAAATGTTACCATTGTATTTTAATAACGTTATTGTGAATTTCATCATTGCACTATAATAAAGTTGCTTTAGCAAATAAATATTAATAACATAAATATAACTTTTTTCAACTAAGTATAAAAACTCAATTACACTAATAATTTAATTTTTAGTGTAGAATCAGTAAGAAAAAATTTTAAATATTATAACATTTTTGCTTTAAAAAAATGACACTTATTTAAATTTGTATGAAAACAAATAAACCGAATAAAGTAGACTAGTGGCACTAATTAGTCATAATTAATAATATTACTAATTAGTGTTCAACTAATTAGTAATGTTCAACTTCTCAAACTTTGACACTAATTCTTTCACTTGTGAAATGCTAAGGTAAATAACATCAATTTCGGCTTTAAATTGTACAAAACAAATAAAAATATATACATGAATATTGGACCGTAAAGAACATCATCTGGTGACAATGTTTGAGTTAAAACCAAGCTTCAATTTAAACTTGACTTTTTAACTAATTGAATTGTATTTGATAATCTTAAGATACTTTTTTAGTATTTTTATTTTGGTTAACACTAGTAATAGTAAACGATATTTTGTCGTATCTATCACCTCCATCATATCATTGAACATACAATATTGATGAATATACGAGTATATTCATGTATATATAGTCGTCCCTACTTCCGGTACAGATTGAATTAGTTTGCAAGTCAGTTGCAACAATACACGTTATGTAATGAACATTGATATTTATACTTTGTACAATCTGAGTTATAGATTTACATCCACACCCACATTTTAATTAATTAAATCCAGTAGTAAGTTTTTAAGCAAGGTTGGATTTAGTTACATGTTAACTAACTTAAAATAGTTACATGGCTATATTGAGGAGAGTCGAGACAGATAGCGCAGTCGAATCCTGTCCTAGACTGGACGTTTTTATGAACGATGCTTACCTTGCTCAGTACTAGTTCTTTCCTTTACTGTGATTGAACACGTTCGAGATCAATAGTCCACGAAATGGGCAGAGTAAGAAGATCGACCTCTCATATATAAAGCCGAAAGACCATGAGACGTACTTTCTCATGATATTTTATCTAATTAAATTTGGTTGACCAAACCATTTCATCTCAAAGTAGCCTACAGGCATTTAGTTACTAAAGATAATGTAATAAAGTGGCCACACGCCTTTTAGAATCATAGCATGCCTATTGCCTATTGATAATAGGCAAGGACTTTAGATCACTCAAGAGGCAGGGGATGGTCATGTAGTAATAATACTATTATGTAGAGAGATCGATAAGCACCCCCTGAGGTATACTGGAGCAATCCCTGACGTTCACGATGTGTAATAACAGGTGTAGTGTTCCTGAGTAAATTTAGAAATAATCATCTAAAAAAATTATATCCTAATAATAATGGAAGCTAATAAAAGAGTTAATAATCTTAAATATAAATATTTGAAAAATATTCTATTTAACTAAATATTTAAACGTTAAATATTTAAATCTAACAATACAGGCCTGTCTGAGGAGCAAAAGACGACGTACACACAGTATTCCATTCGGGTTTGTTGCCGTTTAGGAGATGTATGGAAGATTTATTTGTTTCTATTACCTTTTTTTAAAACTTTATTTCTATTCACTTTGAACATTTTGTTAAATCCCTAATGATTGAAGTAGACTAGTAAGATAAATAAAACAATGGGATTTAATACAAGTATTAATGAACAGTAACCTACGAAATTTCAAATTTGTCATCAAGTTTGACATCAACTTGATACAGTAGCCTAAATATAGTTATCGCTACTTAGTTAAACACATACTTTTTTAGAAAATACCTAGAAAATTACTCTCAAGTCAAAGTTAAGACCATAAATTGATTTTTACAAACATATTACTTATCAGGTGTTTTTCAATCAACCAGATTAAATTGAACAGGTGAGCAATTTTAATTAATTCAGTCAGTGCTAGAGTATAAATTAACGTCATATAAAAAACTATGTACACAACGATACCAATATAGGTGAACAACTGGACTATAATGATTTTAATCTGTCACCTAAATACATTCTACTCTTTATTTTAACAACATATAAAAACCATCCTCGTTAAATACATGATACAGCTGATTAGCATAGCTGCCAGTGTTGGTGTGACATGACAATGATTAAAAATAATGAAAAGATAAAAAAAAAAAAAAAAAAAACAACAAATGTGGAAAACTAGAATGCTAGACCATACAAAATTTTTGAATTTTATATGCTTACAGCTTTTTTAATGAACTAGAACGAGCTTTACCTAATATATGATACTAGAACGAGCTTTAGGTAATATATAATAATAGAACGAGCTTTACTTAATATATGATACTAGAACGAGCTTTACTTAGTATATGATACTAGAACGAGCTTTACCTAATATATGATACTAGAACGAGCTTTACCTAATATATGATACTAGAACGAGCGTTACCTAATTTACCTAATATATGATACTAGAACGAGCTTTACCTAATATATGATACTAGAACGAGCTTTACTTAATATATGATACTAGAACGAGCTTTACTTAATATATGATACTAGAACGAGCTTTACTTAATATATGATACTAGAACGAGCTTTGCCTAATATATGATACTAGAACGAGCTTTACCTAATATATGATACTAGAATGAGCTTTACCTAATATATGATACTAGACCAAGCTTTACTTAATATATGATACTAGAACGAGCTTTACATAATATATGATACTAGAATGAGCTTTACTTAATATATGATACTAGAACGAGCTTTACTTAATATATGATACTAGAATGAGCTTTACCTAATATATGATACTAGAACGAGCTTTACTTAATATATGATACTAGAACGAGCTTTGCCTAATATATGATACTAAAACGAGATTTACATAATATTATATGATACTAGAACGAGTTTACCTAATATATGATACTAGAACGCTTTACTTAATATATGATACTAGAATGAGCTTTACCTAATATATGATACTAGACCAAGCTTTACTTAATAGATGATACTAGAACGAGCTTTTCATAATATATGATACTAGAATGAGCTTTACCTTATATACGATACTAGAACGAGCTTTAACTAATATATGATACTTTTTAGAGAATAAAAACGGTAAACAATGTTCAGATTAGTTGAATGAGGAAGTTATTTTGGCAGGCGGTAGGGTTGATGCAATAAAGCATTAGACAAAGGGGTTGGGATTAGCATAATAATTAACCGTAATGAATTGAGTATTCTTTTTGTATATCTGTGAAAAACTGTAGTAGGAATACTGAAGTTATGAAATTAAAATTGATTCTTGCAATACAATATTTGTTTCTGTCTACTGCAAATAATGATATTTGTTTTGAGTATACAGGGAGTATTTGATATTGAGTAGATCCGTTCTCAGAAACGGAGGATAGTAAGAGGCCAAGTAAGGATATAAGTTTTGTAGTCTCTCTACTAAGGAGCTCTCTTCGTGATTGCACATAAGGAATTGAAACTATCGAAAGTGAAAACTAATTCCTTATGATTAATTTGACACTGATATAATGATGAATTGTATGGACCACTAAACATTTTATTTCAACATAGCATTTTATTTTTATTTTACAAAAAGTAACTAAGAAGTAAATTCCATTTTGACTGTTAGTGACCACGATTAAGTATCTTTTTAAATTTAAGTTAAGGAACTGTTAAGTTAAGTTAAGTCTACTGCAATACGGCTTTCAAGCAGCAATTTATACAAATGATCCTAAATTATTTAGTAGTTTAAACGATTTGAAATTTGATATAACTTACTAGCATTTTATTGGAATATAGTTTCTACATGTTAAAGCTAAATTATACAGGGTAAAATGACGGGATAAGGGTGTGAGCTATAATAAAACTGACAACACCAAATCCTACTAAGTCATGTGTGGGGAATATAATGAATATAGTTTCATTCTATTTAGAGAATATTCCAAACTGGTGGTTCGAATTCCAAATCTCAACAATTTCAATTTATAACGTGTATGATATTGTACATCGTTTTAAATCTCATTTAAAAAGAAATGTTTTAGTAAAAAACATTTGTACAAAAATTTAACCATTCCGAAATGGCGGACCAAAACAATCTTGGTAACTCAAAATTCTTAAAAAAAAGGTATGTCATGTTGTACGTCGTTTTGCAGGTCTTTTAAAAATACAACTTTTTTATACATAAACCATTTGTCCATTTCTAACAGTTTTGGAATTAGAGCTAAAAACTATTATTTTAACAAATTTTCAATACTGAAACTATATACTTTTTGCATTATTAGAAACTATAGTAACACTCAGTGTATATATTGACTTAATTTAGGTATAAACAGATATAATGTCGGCACTGGTGGCGTAGTGCTGAAACCCAGCTACATGGGGACAAAGTGTTTGGGAGATTGTAGGCGATAGGTTGGGTGCTCGGTCCTCTTAATACCGACATGGCGTCCGCTTGATGGTTGCTATCGGCGTGGACACTACTAGAGAAGTCTGGGGTGTCCAGGTTGGGTGGTGATCATTGTGCGGGTGTTGTGTGGGGGAGATAACTGAGTATCAGGCCTGTCAATTAGCTGAAAATCAGATCAGCACTACGTGGTTCGGATTCCACGTAAAGCTGTAGGTCCCTTAGTTGCCCTCGCTGTTGGGCTATTAATAAATTGCCCTTTCTGAGGAACAGTTGAACTCAGTTAGTAACCAGACTACACTCACCCACACTCTTCCTACACTCATATAACCAATCATATTCGCCTTAAAATACCAACAACGTTGTGTCGGCATCTCATATGTAAGAATCTAATAAGCATTAAAAAAACGTCAGCTGATTTTTTCATATAAATAAATATCAACAGTAACATAACATAAACATCAAAACATTATTTTTACATTAGATGCTGTCCATATTTACTTCCCCCTAATAATAAACAATTTTCAAAATTATTGTAAATAATATTTTGATGTTTATGTTATTTTATTCTTGACATTTACTTATAAGAAAAAATCATCTGAGGCTGCTTCTGATACCTAAATTAAGTCAATAAATACAATGAGTGTTATTACAGTTTATAATAATATATGATTATTATAAATACTATAGTTTGTTATATACTAATATATTTTATATTATATATTTTTTATATTATATATTTTTTAAATTCTATACATTGTTATAGGCCTACATCAAATGACGTCAATAAAGTATTATTACTATACACAAAATCATTAAAAAGTACAGTAGTTATGAAATTATTATTGTTTTAATTTACTGTGCAACTGTTAGTTTTGTTGTATGAATTGAGTGGAATATGAGTGTACTGTCAAACTAAAAGTAGATGAAGTAATTTAGTTCTCACGTCTATTCGTAGGAGTCTCTCCGATGCCAGAAGGATTGTATCCGAATAACACTTCTTAAGCGTATTTTGTGCTAATTATTCAAATGTTGACTACCACCTTCAATGAATCCTTACGAACTTGTATGTTCTCCGTGGTGAAAATCTGCGTTAGATCTTCCATTAAATAAGATCCCATCCCCTTCCTCTCTGCAACATTATAGACCTATCAGTATATTATAAGAGCTTTCTAAAGCCTTTGAGAAATTTTTACACTGCTAAATATCTGATTACTTGAATTCACACAACATTTTGACCGACCACCAATACGGTTCTTATGCTTTAGAAAAATACTTAGTACCGAAACAGTTCTTCTGAAGGTCACCGTTGATATTAGATTAAACCATTGATCTAGGCCAGTGCACAATTCTGGCCTTGTTTGATTTCAGCAAAGCCTTCGACACAGTTTATCATACTTTTAGCAAAACTGAAAAGTGTTGTATTTTCTAGAATTCTTTTTTTGCATCTATTATAAATACGTAACAAGTATAATCTTGGATGGGATCTTATCTATGTGGGAGGAGGCAGTGTGTGAACCACAACAATGAAACTTCAGACTTGTTCACTGTTACTCGTGGTGTTCCACAGGGGTCAATTTTGGGCCCACTCCTCTTCAATATGTACGTCAATGATATAGACATTGTTTTATATAATACTACATTTCATTATTATGCTGACGACTTTCAAATATACACTCACTTTAAAGTCAGCAACTTAAACAAAACTGTAGCTAGAATTAAAAATGTCGTAATATAACTCTTAATTTCGTCGGTTGAACATGCACTAAACATGGTAAAATTTGACCCAGAAAAGACACAACCCATACTGATTGCTCACTCACGTGTATTAATGACCATAAAGTGCCCCCAAAATCATAGTTAACAATAATTTACTGACATCCCAATGCAAAGTCAAGAGCCTTGGATTAATGATAAACAATAAACTTGGATGGTCTGAATAAGTTTTAAATACATATTATTAGGTTTTTGGAGCAACGCTTACAATTACAAAAATTTAAAGCTTAGTTGCGTTTCTTATTAAACTATTGTTGATCAAACCCCTAGTTTTCTTTATTTAAACTATTGCAATACACTAATCAATGGCACGACTTCCAGTTTTAGTAAAAACCACAAAGAACATAAACCTACTTGTTTTAACTTCAAAGAGACGACCACATTAGACCTTACTACTGAAAACATTTGATAAAAAAAAAAAAAAAAAAAAAAAAAAAAAAAAAAAAAAAACGACGAACTACGTCTGTGCTGAACATCTGTATTACTTTATTCCATAATTAAAACTTGCCAACCATAATTATTGTCTGATATTTTCGTATTTTTATCGGAAAGAAGTGAAAGTGAGCATCGTTCGAACAATTCTACCCTCCGCATACCTAACCACAAAACTGCAAATGTTACTAAATCATTTACAGTTATTAATGTTGTGCCTAAAATTCTTTACCTGATTGTCTAAAAACAATGGAGAACCGGACTCAGTTTGTGGTGGCACTGAAGACACTTTTTCTCAACGAAATGGCTGCTGGTACTTGGTTCTAGTTTGATACTGCTATTACAATGGCTGCTTGTACTTGGGTTTAGTTTGATACTGCTGTTACAATGGCTGCTGGTACCTGGGTCTAGTTTGATACTGCTTGTTATAATGGACTGCTGGTACCTGGGTCTAGTTTGATACTGCTGTTACAATGGGCTGCTGGTACCTGGGTCTAGTTTGATACTGCTGTTACAATGGCTGCTGATACCTGGGTCTAGTTTGATACTGCTGTTACAATGGGCTGCTGGTACCTGGGTCTAGTTTAATACTGCTGTTATAATGGACTGCTGGTACTTGGGTCTAGTTTGATACTGCTGTTATAATGGGCTGCTGGTACTTGGTTCTAGTTTGATACTGCTGTTACAATGGGCTGCTTGTACCTGGGTCTAGTTTGATACTGCTGTTACAATGGGCTGCTGGTACCTGGGTCTAGTTTGATACTGCTGTTACAATGGGCTGCTGGTACCTGGGTCTAGTTTGATACTGCTGTTACAATGGGCTGCTGGTACCTGGGTCTAGTTTGATACTGCTGTTACAATGGGCTGCTGGTACCTGGTTCTAGTTTGATACTGCTGTTACAATGAGCTGCTGGTACCTGGGTCTAGTTTGATACTTCTGTTACAATGACTGCTGGTACCTGGGACTAGTTTGATACTGCTGTTACAATGGCTGCTGGTACTTGGGTCTAGTTTGATACTGCTCTTACAATGGGCTGCTGGTACCTGGGTATAGTTTGATACTGCTGTTAAAATGGACTGCTGGTACTTAGGTTTAGTTTGATAATTCTATTACAATGGCTGCTGGTACTTGGGTCTAGTTTGATACTGCTATTAAAATGGACTGCTGGTACTTAGGTCTAGTTTGATAATTCTGTTACAATGGCTGCTGGTACTTGGGTCTAGTTTGATACTGCTGTTAAAATGGACTGCTGGTACTTAGGTCTAGTTTGATATTGCTGTTACAATGACTGCTGGTACCTGGGTCTAGTTTGATACAGCTGTTACAATGGCTGCTGGTACTTTGGTCTAGTTTGATACTGCTGTTAAAATGGACTGCTGGTACTTAGGCCTAGTTTGATACAGCTGTTACAATGGCTGCTGGTACTTTGGTCTAGTTTGATACTGCTGTTAAAATGGACTGCTGGTACTTAGGTCTAGTTTGATATTGCTGTTACAATGACTGCTGGTACCTGGGTCTAGTTTGATACAGCTGTTACAATGGCTGCTGGTACTTTGGTCTAGTTTGATACTGCTGTTAAAATGGACTGCTGGTACTTAGGTCTAGTTTGATACAGCTGTTACAATGGCTGCTGGTACTTTGGTCTAGTTTGATACTGCTGTTAAAATGGACTGCTGGTACTTAGGTCTAGTTTGATATTGCTGTTACAATGACTGCTGGTACCTGGGTCTAGTTTGATACTGCTGTTACAATGGCTGCTGGTACTTTGGTCTAGTTTGATACAGTACTGCTGTTACAATGGGCTGCTGTATGTGTGAATGTGTGTGTTTTAATGAGACGAAGGCTATAGTACATTTTTATTAAACTTGTATGTATACCCACTAATTGTAAGCAGACGATATTACATTATTCTTACAAAAACGCCTCCACGTGACTTTGTCGTGTTAACTTTCTGCAAAACAGCTCTCATATGAAACAAGTTAATGCATTATAAAAAACAAGTAATAAAAAGTTGTATGAGTATTGAGGATAGTACCATCCATCGTCCAGTTCATAAAATATAACTGATATAACAAGATATCTGAGACTAAAGTCATAATTTATTCTAGTGCCGAATATAGACTGCGTTAACATTTTAATTCTTTAACCACGGATTTTGTTGGGGAGTGTTAGGTTATTTTATTATTAAAAAAAAAAAAAAAAATACATTTTCCATACACGTAGGATGCATTTAAATATAATAACTATTTCAATTAAATACTTATTATTTAAAAAATATTTCAGTTTTTTAGTATTCTTGTAACAACAACGATGCAAATGAAATTATTTAATCATAACGCTAACATAAAACTGAAGAAATAATTGCCTCTCAACTGGGTAAATGCAAGTTCAGTTGAGTAAATATGTACTTTATATTTTAAATATAGATATCAGAACATTGCTCTAGAAAGGTCTATACCGTACACCTCGCTTCCTATAGTTTAAGTACTTTTTCCATAATGTATACCTCACTTACCATTGCTTAGGTATGGTTCTCATATGGTATACCTCAATTGCCATTACTAAGTTATGGTTTCCATTCCGAATACCTCTCTTGCCATTATTTAGGTACGTTTTCCATACCGTATACCTTACTTGCCATTGTTTAGTTAAGTCTTCTATTCCGTATACCTCACTTGCCATTGTTTAGGGACGTCTTCCATTCCGTATACCTCACTTTCCATTGCTTAGGTACATCTTCGATACTATAAATCTGACTTGTCATTGTTTAGATACGTCTTCCATTCCGTACACCTCATTCTCCATTGCTTAGGTACGTCTTCCATACCGTATACCTCACTTGCCATTGTTTAGGTACGTTTTCCATACCGTATACCTTACTTGCCATTGTTTAGTGACGTCTTCCATTCCGTATACCTCACTTGCCATTGTTTAGGGACATCTTCCATTCCGTACACTTCATTCTCCATTGCTTAGGTACGTCTTCCATACCGTATACCTCACTTGTCATTGTTTAGGTACTTCTTCGATACCGTATACCTCACTTGCTATTGTTTAGGCACGTCTTCCATTCCATATTCTTCACTTGCTATTGTTTAGGGACGTCTTCCATTCCGTATACCTCACTTTCCATTGCTTAGGTACATCTTCGATACTATAAATCTGACTTGTCATTGTTTAGATACGTCTTCCATTCCGTACACCTCATTCTCCATTGCTTAGGTACGTCTTCCATACCGTATACCTCACTTATCATTGTTTAGGTACTTCTTCGATACCGTATACCTCACTTGCCATTGTTTAGGCACATCTTCCATTCCATATAACTCACTTGCCATTGTTTAGGGACATCTTCCATTCCGTACACCTCATTCTCCATTGCTTAGGTACGTCTTCCATACCGTATACCTCACTTATCATTGCTTAGGTACGTCTTCGATACCATAAATCTCACTTGTCATTGTTTAGGTACGTCTTCCAATCCGTATACTTCACTCTCCATTGCTTAGGTACGTCTTCCATACCGTATACCTCACTTGCCATTGTTTAGGTAATTTTTATTTTAACTATGTGGAATTTAATGTTTTTGTGAAAAACATTTATATTCGAGTAGCATACAGGATTTGCAATAATGGATTCTTTACCAATGAATAAATATTGTAGTAAGAGCTTAAGCAATACTTATCAATAAATCATTAAATTCGGGATGACTTTTTACTAAAGTGCAATTTACTTTAGCTTGCAATATTGTTTTTATTCATAGTTAACCTAACTATTATGAAAAAGCTTCTTGCTATATTCACGACAAACTCGTATGTTATTTTAAGTATATATCTTCTACCTGTTAAGTATGAATGTGCTACTACCATTTAATGAGCAATGCCACATGATTTCATAAGTTAAGGACATAAACATATGACATCATGTCGTCGTATTGTATGACCTCATGATAACACTTTAAATTACCTATTTTCTAGCCCTGTACAATACAAGTTTCAAGATAAACTGTCTGCACTGGTGGTGCAATGTTGTAACCCAGCTACTCTGGGACAAAGTGTTTGGGAGATTGTAGGCGCCTATCGCCTACAATCTCCCAAACACGCCGTGTCAGTATGGAACGAGCATGGAACCTATCCATGCTCGTTCCATACTGACACGGCACCCGCTCAATGGATGCCATCGACGTGGACACTACTTGAGAAGTCTGGGGCGTCCTTGTTGGATGGTAGTTAAGGTTCAGATGTTGTGTAGGGAAGATAATTGAGTGTCAGACTATCAGTTAGCTGAAAACACTACGTGGTTTGGATTCCAAGTAAAGCTGTAGGTCCCATAGTTGCTCTGGCCATTGGGCTATTAATTCCTTTCTGAGTTAAGTCGAACTCAAATAGTAACAATGACTACACTCGTTCATATACAATCATTCATCTCTCATATTCACCCTTATCTCTACGATTGGTGTATTAGAAATGAAAAATGAAAATGAAAAGTCAGCGGTATCAGTTTTGAAAAGGAAGAGTCTGGAAGTCGTGTTTGGTTGTGAACACACATTTTTATTTAGGACGTGACAAAGTTTCATGGCTTTTTCGTTATGCTAAGTTCCATTATTTATGCATAAATATAAAGAAAATGTATCATATAAAATTGAAAAAATACGTCATATAAGTAATACGGGAAATAAAAAGCGGGACAAATATACAATCAAAGACAAAAAATATTTGAAAATATAACTTCTCTCTATAAGAATGCAATGCAAAGCCTTTTAGGTTGAAGAGACTAACTCTCTGTAATACAATTTACACGGCCATAACTTAAATGTCAGCCACTGACACTTCCCATTAGTCATTCCAAGATTGCGATCACGTACCAAGTAACCAGAGAGATGGTGCAACCGTTCTTACTCCTCAGTTAAGGGGTGGGGTGGGAGGAGGTGACCATTGAAGTTCTCTTGAGTTCTACTCACTCACTGAATTATCAGAATATGTAAAGAATATCACAAAACATGACATTTATTACATTGTGATTATTTTCTTCACATAAAATTATTAAAATATCCGCCAGTTTAAGCCTTTTGGTAGCTTAGTAACTGCCACGTCTGATTTTAATGCAGGATTAGCACATTAAAATAGCTTGGTCTGATTGAATTTATCTTCATGGGTTGGACCGTTACCCCTCAACAACATCTCAACAGTGTCCGTAGTTAAATTGCTAATATCATGTGAAGTCTCAAAGGGGGGGGGGGCAGTTAAATATCATTTACTGTTATTTCAAGTAGGCTACACAAAATAAATATATGTTGAATAATAAAGAAACATAGAAAGTTGCACTTATTTACGATATTCAGTTTGACGTAATGGGCAAAGTTCGTTACTTTCTCGAGCGTAAAATAATTGGACAAATTTGACATAAACATTATTTTAAATATGAATTAGTACAAGAATACATTTCAATCAAGCGCAAATAATTCAAAACACGCATGTTTTGTATGTATTTAGGATTTAGGAAAAAATATTCATTTATAAATAAATAAATAATTACAACAAATATTCTTACATCGTAATATGTTTTGAGTTAATGGGCAATCTTTCGATGAATCGGGGGTGGGGGGTGGCAAACACTTTTGTACTTAATTGTTTCCTTTGAAATAAATGAAGCAATTGTGTCGCGAAATGTCACCTCAGTTACCTTTATGAAGGGAAATAAATTCAGTTGTAAATAACGATAATTGGTTGTGATAATTGGAATCAAAGGTTTTTAAAAACTGCACTTAACTATTTTCAAAGGACATCAATTAACTCGGCTCTAGTTTGAAGGCCCAAGTTATGTACGAATTGTTTGCAAATACACTTCTATCTCTGAGGTCAAGGTCAAGAGTGAGGTAATGCCTGTGATAAAGAGATGCTCCTTATCCACCCCTCGAGCTCAGCCTATAGTTCGCATTACACCACAAAACGATAGTTAAATGTGTCTAGTGTTTTAAAATAAGTAGACTATTTCCAGAAGCAGATAAGCAGTTATGTTAGGTAAAATGTAGTAAGGAGTGAAACGTTGTGAAAATAGTATTTTCTAGTTAAGTCGTGCTGCAGCATACTGGTAAGCACAGCCATTGTCTTCTGCCATTTTGCTTATCTCTACTGAGACTGCTACAGTCTCCGCTTGCCAAGATTGTAAAAAATACATTGTCATTTCATTTTTACCATTTATTTTAATTTATCACTAAGACGCAAATAGTTAAGATACAAGCAAATATGTGTCGTAAATTAATGTGGATGTGGATGATGTTAAATATGTGTCGTAGATTAATGTGCATTTGGATGATGTTAAGTATGTGTCGTCAATTAATTTGGATATAGATGATGTTAAATATGTGTTGTCACATAATGTGGATGTGAATGATGTTAAATATGTGTCGTCAATTAATTTGCATATGGATGATGTTAAATATGTATCGTTAATTAATTATGATATGGGTGATGTTAAATATGTGTTGTCAATTTATTTGGATATGGATGATGTTAAATATGTGTCGTCAATTAATTTGGATATGGATGATGTTAAATATGTGTCGTCAATTAATGTTAACGTGGATGATGTTAAATATGTGTCGTAAATAAATGTAGATCTGAATGATGTTTGTATTATTGTTACTGATTGAGATTGACTCGTCCTCAGAAGGATCTAGAGTGGCGGAAGCAGTAGATCAGTAGATGGACGTATCGTGGGATCCGAACCACGAGTATTTATTTCTTCTTTTTAGCTATGTTTACAAGCACGTCTTAATTTTCCATCAGTGACACACTTGATCGCAGCACAACGCCACCCTATCATAACTTGCACACGCTCACCTGTGAAAGCAACACAACACACCCCACACGTATATGCAATCGTAGCCAAGACATTATATTATTTAATATCCAGCACCACCCAATTAATTACCTTCCTGTTTACAAGTCTGCTTATATACTCGTAATATATTATATCATTACTAATTTAGTTTTGTTACGATAGTTTTACATGGTTTAGTTGAGGATAGTTTTACATGGTTTAGTTGAGGATAATGCAATTAAATTTGAGGTTAAATAATACCGAGCGCATTAACAAAACAAATTAAGAAATATTCTGCTGTTAAAGATATAGTAGTTATAATAAATCTAAGATAAAACAGTTTCCGCTGTCTAATTACTTTGTTCATCTCAAATGTAAGTAATTACACAGTACGTTTTGGAAACCCCATATTCAATTCACAGACAATAAAACTTACTGTGTAATTACTTACGTTTGAGTGGAACAAATTTACTATACAGTGGAAACTGTTTTATCTTAGCTTTATGATAACGACTATCTCTTTAAAAAGAACATTTTTAAATTTTTTTCGTATGTGCACTCAGTATTGTTTAACCTCAAATTTAATTGTAATATACTCAACTGAAACATGTAAAACACAATTTCTGAATAATTATAAAACACTTATTTCATTATATGAAAAAGTTAAGAAAAATACTAGTTAAGTCGCTTGTTTATGATTTGTTAATCTCAGTCAAAGGACTGGTTTATTATGTTTGTTACTGGTTTAAGCATAACAAATAATTTGCCAAAATAAATGCAATATATGTACAGACTTTACATATAAGGTATCCATCAATAGTAATATGGTAACTTCTTTCATATTGGTTTCCAAAACATGTACATGTGCAGATATCGAATATGACGTCAGAATACATCAATAATAAATAATTATCTAAATTAAAGACACATTATTTATAATGTTTTCCCCCACTTGCATAAATGTTGGGGTTTTTTGTTTGAGAACATGTTGTTTTTGAATTTGAATATTCTATTTCAACTTTTTATTGAATTACAGTTATTTTTTCAGTTTGTTAATGTAGATAATCTCACAAAAATAATCACATAATTTTTACTATAATTTTTGTACATATGATTATATTACTTCAGATACTATTTGTATAATTTTACTACAGGTCAAACTTACCATCAGCAAAAATAGTATTAATAAAATAAAATGTAAACACTTACACTTGGTTTCAATCTATACAAGTATAGGGAGTGGGGTGCGATGCCTCAACTTTAACCAGGATGTGCACAACGACAATCAGAAAGTTTGTACAAAACTTAGCAGTTAGCATTTTGACAGAAAACTTAAATTATGATAATATTCACTAATTTGAGCCAGTAAAATAGTTTTTTCAAAATATTAACTCTTGATGTTCAATGTAACATCAAGAGTTAAGTTAAGACGTTTTCAATGTCAAAAGCTGGATATACCGAAAGGTAATGTAAAAATTATAATCCATACACATGCTCTTGTAATTGTCACTAAAAATGGGAAAGCTTAAAACTATGGCCGGCATTAACCTATTTGACTCATTTAAAATTAAAATTACTACAAAACAAAGTGTAATACTTCTTCTATTTTGGCAAAAAATTGTTCTCAAAATTTGTCCTTAGTTGCCTATTTTTAAATAATATGTACCCTTTTTTCACAAGATATTTTATAACAGTTTAAGAATCATCACAGTTACATTATTTGAGCTAAACGATAAGTAGAAAGTAGTGTAAACTAACAATTTATCAGTTCTATGTACAATACATTATCGCCATGCTTATAGTGACAGAAAGCTCATATAAAATACAAATTGTTCTCAGTCACTAACCAGCTGTTGAGTTTCAATCATTATTGATGGGCAATAACTAAGAACGTATAAAAATCGCAATTCATTCTTTATTTGAATTTGTATCTGTTTTACTAGCAGTTATGAATCGTACCGTTTCCTTTTTCTGTGGAAATCTTACGTTTATATACAAGATCAATGACTCAGCCATCAATATTGGGGCTTCTCCTAGAAAATTGCTTTTTAAATCATGCTTTTTCCACGTAATACTAGGCCTCTATGAATTAGTTCGTTTAGTTAGTATATAATTTACTAGATGATTTCAAAACATTCATCTTAAAATATTATTAACTAATAGAGCAGATTTTCATTAAAGAACAATTATTCAGAGCATACGAGCAGTCATTAATAGTTAAAGTGTGTTTGCATTGTCCAGTGGACTTTGTATTCAACTGTACAGGACGTAAATAACTTTTAAACAAATCTGTCATAACAATGAATAATTTTAAAAATTGTGGAGAGACATCATTTGAACCATCAATTGAAACTACGGTTTCACCATAGCATTTGTTACACCATATAAAAGCTACTGTTCAAACCTTTTTAGCGTTTTATGAGTTGGTGATGAAAATTCAGGATAGGAGTTTGCTCGTTACAGATTTAAGAAACGTAAATTGCAAAATTCTTGTAGAAGTCCTGGTTTGAATAGAATCTTCTTTAAGAGTAGTGCTTGAACTAAGCTGATTATTCTTGTACATTGGATGCTTCTAGCCATTCCGTTCCTTCACACAGACAGTAGTTGATTACCTGTACAGAGTATCTCAACAAGTTTGATATAGTGATGCTTCTAGCCATTCCGTTCCTTCACACAGACAGTAGTTGATTACCTGTACAGAGTATCTCAACAAGTTTGATACAGTGGATGCTTCTAGCCGTTCCGTTCCTTCACACAGACAGTAGTTGATTACCTGTTCAGAGTATCTCAACAAATTCGGTACAGTGGATGCTTCAATCCATTCTGTTCCTTCACACAGACAGTATTTGATTGCCTGTTCAGAGTATCTCAACAAGTTTGATACAGTGGATGCTTCTAGCCATTTCGTTCCTTCACACAGACAGTAGTTGATTGCCTGTTCAGAGTATCTCAACAAGTTTGATACATTGGATGCTTCAAGCCATTCCGTTCCTTCACACAGACAGTAGTTGATTACCTGTACAGAGTATCTCAACAAGTTTGATACAGTAGATGCTTCAAGCC
This sequence comes from Stictocephala bisonia, assembly GCA_035578905.1. Taxonomy (NCBI): domain Eukaryota; kingdom Metazoa; phylum Arthropoda; class Insecta; order Hemiptera; family Membracidae; genus Stictocephala; species Stictocephala bisonia. Next base: position 123,455 of record JAQJVL010001725.1, on the reverse strand, counting down.
ATTCGGTTCCGTCACACAGACAGTAGTTAAATATCTGTTCATAGTATCTCAACAAGTTTGGTACAGTGGATGCTTCATGCCATTCCGTTCCTTCACACAGACAGTAGTTAAATATCTGTTCATAGTATCTCAACAAGTTTGATACAGTAGATGCTTCAAGCCATTCGGTTCCGTCACACAGACAGTAGTTAAATATCTGTTCATAGTATCTCAACAAGTTTGGTACAGTGGATGCTTCATGCCATTCCGTTCCTTCACACAGACAGTAGTTGATTATCTCTACATAGTATCTCAACAAGTTTGATACGGTGGATGCTTCTAGTCATTCCGTTCCTTCACACAGACAGGAGTTGATTACCTGTACATAGTATCTCAACAAGTTTGATACATTGGATGCTTCAAGCCATTCCGTTCCTTCACACAGACAGTAGTTGATTACCTGTACAGAGTATCTCAACAAGTTTGATACGGTGGATGCTTCTAGCCATTCCGTTCCTTCACACAGACAGGAGTTGATTACCTGTACAGAGTATCTCAACAAGTTTGATACATTGGATGCTTCAAGCCATTCCGTTCCTTCACACAGACTGTAGTTGATTACCTGTTCAGAAGGACTTCAACTGCTGTCTGAACTTTATAGTAATAAAAACTAACAAACTCTAAATGTTTACTGTTGCAATCTTTATCATTCATAAAGTTAGTAATAACGAAGCGAGTGTGAGGCCTCTGAGGTAAAATTAGTAGTACAAAGTTGACTAACTTGCAGTGTTTGTGCTAAATAAAATAGTGAATATAAAATAAATTAAGCTAAAACAAAATTTTATAATAAACAGCTTTTAGTTTTGATAATATGTATTTAAAAAAATCTAAATTACTATGAAATTGTCAGGAATGAATTCCAAAATGTTTCCTTTTAATGTTTTTTCTTTTTTCCAATTTTATAGTTATTTTCTGATGAGTTATACAGGTTCGCAGTGAAAAAAATCAAATAATATTTTCTAATTTACCCGTTTCTACCACTATAATTCAATGATGGCCAAGTGAAATGTGTTTCAAGTTTTTAAGCATACATTTAAATATTAACTTGAATGTAGAGAGTGAATAAGTCTGAAAAATTTATTTTAATTGAGATTAATATTTTAGTTCGTCTAAAAACTTTTCTTCACAGAACATTTTAAGTGCTTATATTATTTATCTGTTTGTGAGTAAGAATCATAAAGGTAAGCCCAACTAATATAACATAAGACAAATTTATAAAATAACGAATTAAACCTACTTTAATGAACAACATTTACAATATAAACCATAAAAACACTTTCTTAACCATACATTATTTAATGTTATACTTTGAAATGACAAAAAAAAAAAAACATCAAATTATGAATTGTATATTGAATCAATCAGCTGAGGGAGAGTACGGTACTAGTTTTTGAAGAAAATTTCTTTCAATATAAAAAATATAAATTTGGAACAAGTTATACGTATTACTCCATGGCGAAAAATAATTTTCAATGTTTGATCGTCATTCTCTCATTTACGGGAACTAATGAGTGCTCTGCAGCCTCATGACTCATTTATTTCAGTCATTCATACTGACAACCTGTAAATAACAAAATTCAGATGGAATGCTCAAGTAGAGCTCTCTTAGCTTAAGGTATTTAACTAAAACCCAACATAAGAAAGAGATTTTCTCATCGATGTCTGCGGATGATCTGCGGCTAAAATCCTCCATGAATGTTATATATGTTAACTAGATTGTAGATGTTTGTAACAGATATAGATGACCCACTTTCATTTCTGAGCCTCTAAATTTGTCCCCCGGGAGCTGTTAGTGAGCCACCGGCATCTTAATTTAAATCAACTAATCTTTGAATAACTAATATTTGTTATTAATTCAATAATATTCGTTTTTGGTTCTTTAAAATTAAGTAAGCATTATAATAACTAGAAAGTTCCCTTAAGCCCGTATAAGAAGGCCCGTACAAAGTTCCCTTAAGCCCGTATAAGAAGGCCCGTACAAAGTTCCCTTAAGCCCGTATAAGAAGGCCCGTACAAAGTTCCCTTAAGCCCGTATAAGAAGGCCCGTAGAAAGTTCCCTTAAGCCCGTATAAGAAGGCCCGTACAAAGTTCCCTTAAGCCCGTATAAGAAGGCCCGTACAAAGTTCCCTTAAGCCCGTATAAGAAGGCCCGTAGAAAGTTCCCTTCAGCCCGTATAAGAAGGCCCGTACAAAGTTCCCTTAAGCCCGTATAAGAAGGCCCGTACAAAGTTCCCTTAAGCCCGTATAAGAAGGCCCGTACAAATTCTTATGTATGTAATTAGATGATTTGAAACCATATAGGTCTGGACAATCTCTGTTTAAGACATCAATATAGTTATAATGATAGTTAATTAAATTTCCCTTATTTATTTTGTGTTTCTTAATATATTCCTATCTCAATGAATAAATAAAATCGTACAAACTAATAACTAAAATAAACTAAGTGTAAAGAAGGACTTATTTTCAGTGTGGTAAACAATAATAATGGCGAATGACTGAAAATTAACAACAAAATAATAACCCAGAGAGTATGATAACATTCCTGCTATAGATAGCTCATTAGTAAAAAGTCACTGAAGTTGATCTAAATTCTCTAGACTGCAACACTTACAAATATTTGTTTCTTTTATAGTTTTGATAACAATCCTTAACTATAAAAGCTAGTCTACACATTGGGGAATATTTATTTAGAGTTCCAAGTTCAGTACATAAAAACACTACTAACACTTTAATCTACCGCCTGTCTCAATTTTTTTATGAGAGGCCGATCTCCTCTTAGATCTTATTTTGATTATTCCCCACAGACTAATAAATCTGAGCCGGTAACTTATTAGACAGAGTGAGAGGAGAACTGTGCGTGTATGTGTGATTGGGACAGTCATAACCAATGTACGAGTATGAGTGGGTAGGTGGGCTGTTACCACTGTACGAGTATGGGTGGGGTGGGTAGGAGAACTATCACCATAGTACATATGGTAGGGTGGGTTGGAGGTACGGTGGTATTGACCTACCCGCTGTTACTGTTTACTGATGAAACTAACAGTCAAGGCCAGGATTCGAACTTGCTCTATCTATAATTCAGTTGCAAAGTCCTGACGCCCTAGACCTCTCGGCCAGTAGCTCCACCAAAACTCTATTAATTAATTAATTAAAATTAACTAATAAAAAGTTATGTACTTAACAATTTTGAAACGTTGTGCTTAGTTTCACAGAGTAAGCGATAAATTTACTAGGTCAAAATATCAGTCAATATTGGGACATTTATATTTTGGAAAGTAAGTTTGTGTTTATACTTGGTTATCACTTGAAGATATTGACTTAACATCTGTAAATTATCAATTTATATATTTTGTTTATTAATGTTTATATTGTAATACAATGACAAAAGTGAATGTGTCGATGAGATGAAAGATAGTAATGAGAAAAAACTAAAGATATCTCCCGGCTTTGACAAAGCAATTTTCTGCAAAGAGCTCCAGCCCGTAGCCCGACGACCTTCAGGCAGATAAACCCTCGTTACAAGACTTGTGCTCGGGACGTGCTATTAGCCCTTTGAGGTTACAAATTTCTGCCTGGACATAATTTTACCTGATTAAGCTTTAGCTATAGAGGCCCTTTATACTACAGTTATGTTGACGCGCTTGGGAGTTTGCGTGAATTATATCAATTTAAATACATTTCTAAACTACTTTAACTTCAGAATTTGTTATAGTATTTTTGAAGATGTATTTTTTCTATATAAATAATATTATCATATTGTTAGTTGAAAACTGTTGTGTGTTTTAACTAACCCTAGAGTTAGTTTAATTGCTTTAGGATAATATTTTTACTATTTATTTATTTGAAATAAACATTGTGAGTTCTGCTAAGTTTTAAAACTTGTCAGCAGATTCCATTTATTCTACATTATTTACACTTAATTACAGTAATATATTGTTAAAAAATTATATGTTTTTAATAAACATTTCCTATATCCTGTAACTTAATATTTAAATTAACTAAACCTCGTAGTTGTTTTTACTAATGTACATAATTTTCATATGGCACTGGATGGGCTAATATAATACATGATAATATAGTGGCCGTTATAATAATATTAAAAACAGAATTAAATTATGAATATACAACATTAACACCAACTATAATATAAATATTGGACTACAAAAATATACCAATAAAAATTAACAACAATGTAAATATTTCTAAATAAGTAGCTCAAGAGAAAACTAGGCCAGCCAGCTACATTCCTTCCCTTAGTTATCTCTGACAAATAAGCTCTTATGAGTTACTCCACACATGTCAAGCTAATACCCCTAAAGGCCTTTTCACACCGAGATCTGTCACATAATGTCCAGTAACGTAACGTAACGTAACGTAACAGGTGGCCAATTCACACCGCCGCAGACGTTCGCGAGGCACTGGTCTGAGTTTCCCTCGTTTTTCTCCCTCCAAATCCGTCAGTCGCTGGTGAACTTCTGAGGTGAGAAGATGTCTAGTGAAACGTGGCATGACAACGCGTTTTCGCAAAGTGTTCCATGGTATAATAATTCGTTTTCAAGAAGTGTACCGTGGTTGGAAAATGAAGATAGCTCAAGTTAGTGATGACGAACTTGTACTGGTCCATAGTTGTTTTAGTCCATAGACCATGATGAACTGGTCCATAGTTACAACTCACAAACAAAATACTATTTAAAGAAAAGGATAGTATCAGGATTGATAATTAGATGAAAATCAGACTAACACTACGTGATTTGGATTCCACGTTAAGTTATAGGTCCCTTAATCACTCTGGCTATTTGACCTTCCTTGGTTACAATGACTAAACTAGTTCATATGCACTCATCACACTCATTCACCCAATTGTGATGAAAGGAGAGACCAATCGTTTGGCTGGCATATACCCGGTTAGATAAGACCGTTAGTTCAAAACTCATGGAAATACTCCTGAATCGAGGGTTGACATGGAATTCGCACATGTACCACACATTTACTCCAAATTGTCCTCAGGCATTTATGTTTTGAGATTGTTAGCATAATTTTGCCCAATTCAAGTTTTGATGACAACGTATTATGGCTTGATTTACCCCCATCTCGCCTACAGTGTAATACTGTGGGGAGCTTTTGATAACAGTTAGTTTAGCACAGCATTTAAATTGCAAAAAAGTGGTTCGCATAGTTGCACAATTGAAGTACAGAGAAACCTGCAAAGATGAATGAAAAAACAAAAAAAGAAAAAAAAAACTGCAACTGTAGATACTGGCTAGCCTTTACATATTGGAGAAAACCTTATTTTGCATCTCTAAATGTGCCATGACAGGTGGCCGGTACATACAAGAGGCAGGAATAACTAACGGACTGGGAGCCACAGGACGGTAGTTCACTTCAACAAGTTGCCGCAACGCTTAAGGCCTTAAAAACTCGTCTCAAAAACTGTTTAGCATCTTTTGCATTTTATAGTGTGGACGATTTTATGGCATAAAACCTGGAGACCGCACAGTCAGAAGAATGACGTCCGGGGTCGGAAGTTGGGATTTGGTATGAATGAAAGTGCAACAGTAAATTATGTAGACTATGTTTGACAGAGTCTTCGATGTGAATGTATGTTTTAGATTTTATATAGGTATGACAATTGTTATACATTATTGTAATGCCATTGCAAATTACATTTTTCATTTGATTCGATCTCTATGATCTAAATACTAATAATGAATAGTAAAATATAAAACGTATTTATTATATGTCATTTATATATACAAAAATTTTAATAACTAATTTTATATTTGATTAATGTAAATAGAATAATTTTATGTCACAGTTAGTTAAAATAAATATATATTCTGGTGTGTAAATACCAAATGTAATATATAAGTAAGATCAATAATCAAAACTCTTTAAATTCTTTTACGCGCCCAGCACAATGAACATAAAACACACATTGAGTACTGAGTACTGATCAAAGGTTGTAGCAAAGAGTTGAAAATAATCACTGACAACATACAAAAGGACCTCTATTGAAACACATAAATAAGCAAGGTTGAGCTGAAACTGAAGTAATGGATGCTTCAGGGTTGATAAATGTGCCTTACTTTCGTAAGATTCGTTTCACATTGAACCTAACTCTACATACAGGACTCAACAAGTACCGTTTATATACTCTAATACACTGTTACATATTATAGTGGTATATATTGAGTATTTAATTTTAAAATACTCATCATGACAGTGGCTAGATTAGTATTTAGCCACTGCCATGATGCTAATCAAATATTTTAGCAATATGGACCTTTAAATGTTAACAACAGGGATACATAATATATAAAATATCCACAAAACAAGAGGATATGTGAAAAGGGATGTACACATTGAAAGGGTGTATGAAAAACTTAGTTATTTATTTTAAGGTGAAGATGGACAAATCAAATAAAACTAATACTTAGAAATAAAGTCTACAAATCGTATTTTTTTTAAGATAGCAACACATAAAATCGTTATTTATTTTATGATTAATATTTATACTTGTATTCTCGTTTTTATAAAAATCAGTAACAAATATAATTTATCATAAATATAAAAATGTTCGGTTATTTATTGTTTAAATTATGTTCAAAATATTCCCTTGCCTTATTAGACATCTCCACCTCCCCCGATTTAGAGAAACGAAAAAATCACGCAACATAGAATAATTATAAATTGTAATATATTTCCTATAAAAGTATACTTTCTGTTTTATAAAAAAATATAGTATAATCAGTTTAAATATATGAAATGAGTGGGTTTATAATGTCTTTGGAAGAAGTGTGTACTTACCCTATAAACACGACCTCGTGAGAACTATAGAAATTTGGAACATTTGGCCTGTAAACATGACGTAAGCACAAACGGCAATATGAGTACTTAGCCTATAAACGAGTTCTCGAGGATTATAGAAATTGTTGTTATTTAGCATGTAAACATGAGTTCTCTAGAATTATATGACTGGTGAGTATTTAGCCTGTAAACTTAGTCATCGAGAATTATAAATATTGTTGGTGTTTTTCATGAAAATATAATTTTTCAAGAACTATATAAGAGGTGAGTTTTAAGCATGTAAACAAATTTCTCGAGAAATATAGAAATTACTGGTATTTATCATATAAAACATCAATTCCTGAATGATACATATAAATGCTATACATATATACTCACTATTTATCTTGTAAACCGAGTTTACGAGAACTATGAGAGTGGGGGCTTAGCCTGTAAACATCAGTTCCTGAATGATATATAAATAAATTCTACATATAAATACTCACTATTTATCTTGTAAACCTAGTTTTCGAGAATTATGTGAGTGAGGCCTTAGCCTGTAAACAAGATTTCTTGAGAACTATATAACAGGTGAGTACTTAGTCTGTAAACACGAGTTCTTAATATATATATATATATATATATATATATATATATATATATATATATATATATATATATATATATATATATAAGTGGTGAGTATTTAGCATGTAAACACGAGTTCTTGAGATCTATATAAGTGGCGAGTATTTAGCATGTAAACACGAGTTCTTGAGATCTATATAAGTGGTGAGTATTTAGCATGTAAACACGAGTTCTTGAGATCTATATAAGTGGTGAGTATTTAGCATGTAAACACGAGTTCTTGAGATCTATATAAGTAGCGAGTATTTAGCCTGTAAACACGAGTTCTTGAGATCTATATAAGTAGCGAGTATTTAGCCTGTAAACACGAGTTCTCGAGACCTATATAAGTGGTGAGTATTTAGCCTGTAAACACGAGTTCTTGAGATCTATACAAGTGGTGAGTATTTAGCATGTAAAAACGAGTTCTTGAGATCTATATAAGTGGTGAGTATTTAGCCTGTAAACACGAGTTCTTGAGATCTATATAAGTGGTGAGTACTTAGCCTGTAGACATTAGATTTTGAGAACTATATAAGTAGTGAGTATTTAGCTTGTAAACAGGAGTTCTTGAGATCTATATAAGTGGTGAGTACTTAGCCTGTAGACATTAGATTTTGAGAACTATATAAGTAGTGAGTATTTAGCTTGTAAACAGGAGTTCTTAAGATCTATATAAGTGGTGAGTATTTAGCCTGTAAACACGAGTTCTTGAGATCTATATAAGTGGTGAGTACTTAGCCTGTAGACATTAGATTTTGAGAACTATATAAGTAGTGAGTATTTAGCCTCTAAACATCAGTTCTCGAGAACTACACTGTCATCAGAATTTAGTCTATAAACACAAGTTCCTGAGAACTATAGGAATTGTAAGCTATTATTATACTGGAATCAAGAGTTCCTAATTACTACAGCAAATCAGCTTGTAACTACAATAACAATTGTACCGACTAATCAATTTATGTTCCAGTTGTTTGATGAAGAACTGTACAAGTATACGATGCTCCAGCCTTTGTCGTTACACTTGGTGATGCAAATAAAAGCTTCCCTTTGAAAATGCACAATTATTGTTATTTTTACCTTATCAAAGTGAGAAAATGAAGCAGTAGATACCATCTCCCCTTATAACAGTTAATTATAACCTTTTACTTTTGTGCTAAATGGTCTATCAGCCGCCGACAGTAAAGGACGAGGCAATACAATACAATGAATGAATTTATTGGTCGTTCCATAATGACAACCAAGTAGCCAACCGTCCATTCTGTCAGAGTAAAGATCGGTTGTACGCACTCCAAGGTGGGAAAAACCATCGTTAACATCAATTACTATCACTTCAACTACCTGATTTATGTTTAAGAGCAACTGCAAAAGGGGAGAGAAAAAAGCATACTTAGAATCAATTATTTACCTAAATTATTTAAAACCCCCCTATCCTAAAAAAAAAATCCCCTTAAGGCTTAGGTTAATTTCATATTTTAAAATCAATTAAAAATAAGTTTGCTAAATTAGTTTATTTTGTAGTGTTACTGAATAGTTACTATACTATTTTATAGCTAATTGTAGCTAATGTAAACTCCAAGTCACTTTGTACGAAACCCAAAGACAACGTTATCGTTGATCCGGATGAAGCACCACATACCTTTCATTTAATTCTAAGAAAATGATTTGCCTGTTGCTTTGATCGTTCTTAAGTACGCTAATATTTTGTTTTATTTGCTATTATTTTTCCCTGTTAAGAATTATGAACTATTTATAGAAAAATGCAGGTCAACATTATTCATTAATTTAAATTGTTATGTTTCTACTAATAAAAACTATTTAAACTTGTAATATTACATAGGTGTTTTAAGGCCGATTGTTTTTAAGGTTGTATTTTATTTTGTTACACATAACAGTTACTTGGGAATTGAGCAATTATTTACAATTCACTGTGAGTACCCTTGATAAAACAGCTTAAAAAGTTTACAGGCGAGGAAATGCCCCTACTAAATTATTATTTTATGAAGAATTTTACGATTATCTGTTAGTTTAATAGGCATGTCTCCTGCCTACGAAAACTTGGGCCTGTCACATTTTGCTTTTACTATGGTTATTATACCTCTATGTAAATACACGTTTAATGTAGCATTCAAAAGTTACAGAACTGTAATATTAGTTTTACTACTCCTTTATTAGAATATTACTCTAAATGACCAGCTGTAATACGAAGAAAGTTTTAATTACAAGTTGCACAAGAGTTAGGTAAAATACTTAACATTAGTTAATCTGAAATAACATTGTTCCAAGGTAAAGTGTACTTACGAACTATCAAACCAACAGGCAAATCACTTTCTTAGAATTAAATGAAAGGTATGTGGTGCTTCATCCGGATCAACGATAACGTTGTCTTTGGGTTTCGTACAAAGTGACTTGGAGTTTACATTAGCTACAATCAGCTATAAAATAGTATAGTAACTATTCAGTAACACTACCAAATAAACTAATTTAGCAAACTTATTTTTAATTGATTTTAAAATAGAAAATGGACTTATCTTAAAAGATACTTAAGGATAGAGGGGATTTAAATAATTTAGGTAATTAATTGATTCTAAGTGTCTTCAACAACGACTAGTGAAGCCCAATTAATACATACATACAGTATATACGCGTTTGATTTGTTATCAGCTACAATTTATAAATGAAAAAGCTCATATATTTGTTTAGAAAAAGGTCCAAAGTGATGTTATATCAATAAAAATATAAAGTCATCTCTTGTCACAAAGCCAAATCCAATCCATCAAGCTAGCTTGGGCGAGCCGGTGGCCGAGTGGTCTAAGGCGTCAGGACTTTGAGCTTGGGTTAGAGATAGCGCTGGTTCGAATCCGGCCTAGACTGAAAAGATTTATCAGTAATATTCACCTTGTACTGTACAGGATCGCCCCCTTACTCTGACTGAATAAGTTCCTCGCACAGATCAATGGTCTATGGGGAATGGTCAGAGTAAGGTTAAGGAGGAGATCGGCCTCTCCTTAAAAAAAAAAAATAAAAAAAAAAATTTTAATACCTGCCTAACTGATTCTGTTTATTATAACTGGTTCCTACGTAAAACAGCGCAGGGGACACTCCGTAATTATGTGATCGATTGTGGTTAGACTCCCCACAATCACATGAATGATCTAGTGCCAATCCCCTGTCATTGTCAAACTTAGTAGATGGACTGTGAAGAGTTTGTTATTTCATAGCTATGGCAGCTACCACGCAAACTCAAGAAAAAATAATATTAGAAAATCAGTACTAACTTGTACAATACATTCAAAGTGTTGTGTGGGATATCGCAAATTATAATATTCATGCTGTAAATGGTGGAAACTTCATCAACGATATAGTTTCAGTTATTCATTTGAAGAATATACGACAGTTTCATCAACACCATGGTCTCAGTTTTTTGTGTGAAGGGTGTACGAGGATTCCATATACACAATAGTTTCAGTTGTCTGAGTGAAGAATATACGGCAATAAAATCAACGACACAGTCCTAGTTATTCGTGTGATAAATATACGATAATTCCATCAACAACATAGTCCCAGTTATTCATGTGATGAACATACGATAATTCCATCAACAACATAGTCCCAGTTATTAGTGTGATGAATATACGATAATTCCATCAACAACATAGTCCCAGTTATTCGTGTGATGAATATACGATAATTCCATCAACACCACAGTCTCAGTTATTCGTGCGAATAATCTATAAAATCTTTTTTAACACCATAGTTTCAGTTATATCTGTAAAGAGAAGACGATTCCAATTTATTTATTTATTTTATTTATTTATTACTTATGAAGTCGATCGTAAGATATTGGCGAATATGGATTTCGAATGAGTGTGGTCAGTGTAGATGAGTGAATGTAGTAATTGTTACAAACTAAGGTCGACTATTCCTTAGAAAGTGTCATTAATTAATAGCCCAATGACAAATGAACAGCCGGTGATTATCAGCTTTCATTTAGGACCTTTTATTTAGGACTCTGATTGGGATCGAACTAAGAACCTTTAGCTTATGAAGTTGGACTTTAATCAACTGAGCTACCAACCAATAACATTGATGCCATAGGTATAGTTATTTATGAATCTCAACATAATAAGGATTCAGTTAAGTATCTTGTTGTTTGCAGTGATATTGTGCAATGTGTATATCATCTGTATGGATGGGTAGAAGAGTCATAAACTTTGGACGTGTATGGTGAGTAGGAGGGTCATAACAATATACTGTATGAGTGGGAGGTTGTTTAATCTGAAATGAATTCAATTAGTTTCAACGAATCTTTGCTGCATTATCACCTTTAATAATGAAATCATTTCACTCTGAGTATAAGTTTTCTCACTTCACAAAGCGATGATGGTTATATTTTTGAAAAATCTTTATTATACAAAGATCAGTAGAAAATAAGAGATAACGAAATCATAATAGTTAAATGTAACTAAAACTGACTGAACGTACGCATTAGTAACTATGGCGTCCACAAGTTGGTAAGGAACAAGTATATAATTATCTATGTATAACGCATTAGTAACTATGGCGTCCACAAGTTGGTAAGGAACAAGTATATAATTATCTATGTATAACGCATTAGTAACTAGGGCGTCCACAAGTTGGTAAGGAACAAGTATATAATTATCTATGTATAACGCATTAGTAACTAGGGCGTCCACAAGTTGGTAAGGAACAAGTATATAATTATCTATGTATAACGCATTAGTAACTAGGGCGTCCACAAGTTGGTAAGGAACAAGTATATAATTATCTATGTATAACGCATTAGTAACTATGGCGTCCACAAGTTGGTAAGGAACAAGTATATAATTATCTATGTATAACGCATTAGTAACTAGGGCGTCCACAAGTTGGTAAGGAACAAGTATATAATTATCTATGTATAACGCATTAGTAACTATGGCGTCCACAAGTTGGTAAGGAACAAGTATATAATTATCTATGTATAACGCATTAGTAACTAGGGCGTCCACAAGTTGGTAAGGAACAAGTATATAATTATCTATGTATAACGCATTAGTAACTATGGCGTCCACAAGTTGGTAAGGAACAAGTATATAATTATCTATGTATAACGCATTAGTAACTATGGCGTCCACAAGTTGGTAAGGAACAAGTATATAATTATCTATGTATAACGCATTAGTAACTATGGCGTCCACAAGTTGGTAAGGAACAAGTATATAATTATCTATGTATAACGCATTAGTAACTATGGCGTCCACAAGTTGGTAAGGAACAAGTATATAATTATCTATGTATAACGCATTAGTAACTAGGGCGTCCACAAGTTGGTAAGGAACAAGTATATAATTATCTATGGTATGTATAACGCATTACTAACTAGGGCGTCCACAAGTTGGTAAGGAACAAGTATATAATTATCTATGTATAACGCATTACTAACTAGGGCGTCCACAAGTTGTTAAGGAACAAGTATATAATTATGTATGTATAACGCATTACTAACTAGGGCGTCCACAAGTGGTAAGGAACAAGTATATAATTATGTATGTATAACGCATTACTAACTAGGGCGTCCACAAGTTGGTAAGGAACAAGTATATAATTATGTATGTATAAACGCATTACTAACTAGGGCGTCCACAAGTTGGTAAGGAACAAGTATATAATTATGTATGTATAACGCATTACTAACTAGGGCGTCCACAAGTTGGTAAGGAACAAGTATATAATTATGTATGTATAACGCATTACTAACTAGGGCGTCCACAAGTTGGTAAGGAACAAGTATATAATTATGTATGTATAACGCATTAGTAACTAGGGCGTCCACAAGTTGGTAAGGAACAAGTATATAATTATGTATGTATAACGCATTACTAACTAGGGCGTCCACAAGTTGGTAAGGAACAAGTATATAATTATGTATGTATAACGCATTAGTAACTAGGGCGTCCACAAGTTGGTAAGGAACAAGTATATAATTATCTATGTATAACGCATTAGTAACTAGGGCGTCCACAAGTTGGTAAGGAACAAGTATATAATTTAATTATGTATGTATAACGCATTACTAACTAGGGCGTCCACAAGTTGGTAAGGAACAAGTATATAATTATGTATGTATAACGCATTACTAACTAGGGCGTCCACAAGTTGGTAAGGAACAAGTATATAATTATCTATGTATAACGCATTAGTAACTAGGGCGTCCACAAGTTGGTAAGGAACAAGTATATAATTTAATTATGTATGTATAACGCATTACTAACTAGGGCGTCCACAAGTTGGTAAGGAACAGTTATAACGCATTACTAACTAGGGCGTCCACAAGTTGATAAGGAACAAGTATATAATTATCTATGTATAACGCATTACTAACTAGGGCGTCCACAAGTTGATAAGGAACAAGTATATAATTATCTATGTATAACGCATTACTAACTAGGGCGTCCACAAGTTGGTAAGGAACAAGTATATAATTATGTATGTATAACGCATTACTAACTAGGGCGTCCACAAGTTGATAAGGAACAAGTATATAATTATGTATGTATAACGCATTACTAACTAGGGCGTCCACAAGTTGATAAGGAACAAGTATATAATTATCTATGTATAACGCATTACTGACTATGGCGTCCACAAGTTGGTAAGGAACAAGTATATAATTATGTATGTATAACGCATTACTAACTAGGGCGTCCACAAGTTGGTAAGGAACAAGTATATAATTATGTATGTATAACGCATTACTAACTAGGGCGTCCACAAGTTGGTAAGGAACAAGTATATAATTATGTATGTATAACGCATTACTAACTAGGGCGTCCACAAGTTGATAAGGAACAAGTATATAATTATCTATGTATAACGCATTACTAACTAGGGCGTCCACAAGTTGATAAGGAACAAGTATATAATTATGTATGTATAACGCATTACTAACTAGGGCGTCCACAAGTTGGTAAGGAACAAGTATATAATTATGTATGTATAACGCATTACTAACTAGGGCGTCCACAAGTTGGTAAGGAACAAGTATATAATTATGTATGTATAACGCATTACTAACTATGGCGTCCACAAGTTGGTAAGGAACAAGTATATAATTATGTATGTATAACGCATTACTAACTAGGGCGTCCACAAGTTGGTAAGGAACAAGTATATAATTATCTATGTATAACGCATTACTAACTAGGGCGTCCACAAGTTGGTAAGGAACAAGTATATAATTATGTATGTATAACGCATTACTAACTAGGGCGTCCACAAGTTGGTAAGGAGCAAGTATATAATTATCTATGTATAACGCATTACTGACTATGGCGTCCACAAGTTGGTAAGGAACAAGTATATAATTATGTATGTATAACGCATTACTAACTAGGGCGTCCACAAGTTGGTAAGGAACAAGTATATAATTATCTATGTATAACGCATTACTAACTAGGGCGTCCACAAGTTGGTAAGGAACAAGTATATAATTATGTATGTATAACGCATTACTAACTAGGGCGTCCACAAGTTGGTAAGGAGCAAGTATATAATTATCTATGTATAACGCATTACTGACTATGGCGTCCACAAGTTGGTAAGGAAGAAGTATATAATTATCAATGTATGTTCGGTGAAAAATGTTTCCATTATAAGTAAGAATACCGTGTAAATAACATATGCCAAACTACTTTGTAGCAAACACAAATTTACTATAAAAACCCTCATATATACTGTGTTAGCTGAGGTGCTGTTATCAACCACAGCCATATGCACAGGGTACACAGTACATAGTTAATGTATATGGATATGGTACGTCACTCCAGGGGTTTTAAAAGCTTCCGCTCGAGCAGACAGCAACTGAGTAGAAGCAAATACAACCCAAGCGGAAGGTGTTGGATATAGTGTGCGTTCGCTTGCAGATTTACTACATTAAAATGTTTGTGTGAACGATTTTCTCTTGAAAACCTTTCTGATACAAAGTCCAACATATCAGACAAATTAGTGTGCTGGATAATTTCAACTGTGGAGTGAAGTAATACAGTTTTGTTCGTTTTATTTCAAAATAGTCTTAGAAGTAAGTGTCTTACAAGCGACAGGTGATTGAAAAGTAAGTTGCAACCCTCACCTTAAATTTTTGTTATTTTATATATGTTATGTATATTATTCTAGACATTTTCTTACTATCTGAATTTTCTTTAAAGAGGGCATGGCAACAGAACTATCAAAACGTTTTTCGTTGATTAAGTTATTGTATTTACCATCATATATTATTATGTATTATAATATTACTATTATAAAGTATACTTTACTATATTATAAAACATTCTAGATTAATTTATTCTCTCACTTGAAGTATTTATGATCATTATGTAATGGTTATGCCCTTGACAATGAAGAATAAGGAATAATGATATGTGAAATGTGTTTGAGAAAATTTTATTAGATACAAAGGGTTACACGTTAATGATAGTTTTCAAATGCCGGACTCTTAGACCACTTCAATCAACCTATATGTGATTGTTTATCACTTATATATTCCTTGTGAAAGTGTACGCTCCTAACCTATACCATTTATATTAAATCATTTATATAGTGTTTTGTATATATATATATGATTTAGTACAAATGGTATAGGTTTGGAGCGTACACTTTCACAAGGAATATATAAATCATAATCACCAATTCCTAGTTACTGAAATACACTACCATATGAGACAGATGATCAAACCTTTGCCAAAAGGTAATACCTAAATTAACTTTTGTGATAAAACATATTACATTTGTTGATTGTTTAGTACTATTAAAAACAGTTTCAAAAACTATTTTTTTAGAATGCAAGAGGGTTGGTGATTTTATAAAGGATTATTAAAATGAATCCATCTACTCATTGATACAACATATCTGACAAGTCCAAGTCATCTCAAAGAGCCTGCAAATAATAAAATAAGATTTTACAAAAATGGACAAAATGAACAAACCTACTTCGAGATTAAATATATCAACAGAAGTAAAAATGTATGTTCAGTTGAATTGAAAACATTCTGAATTAAGGCAAAATCAGGGCAAAATTGCCCTTTTTTACTTTTAATCTGTTAATACTAAGAAATTAAAAATTATTTTACACACAAATACATAAACTGAGAAGCAAATAACTTGATTACTGAATGAAAGTTGGAATTCCTTAACTGTACTAAATAATCTACAACTAAAATAAACAAGTTTGATGTATAAAAATGAAAGAAGGGAAAAAAGGACATGGAAGAAATGTGTAATCCTTTTTTTATTCTTTTAATCTCACACACATACATACAGCCCGTAGCGGGAACACCGAGTTGGGTCCCAGTACAAGCAACCACAGATATATAATTTTACCGTTATCTGTGCCAGCAACCATCTGGTTTGAGAAAATGTCTCTTCAGCGCCACCACAATCTGAGTCTGGTTCTTCGTTATTCCAAGCCCGACGGGAGTAACTGTAAATTATTTGGTGAATTTTGTAGTTCAATAGTTATGGTATGTGGAGCTGCTCGAATGGTTCTCTCTTGCACTCCTTACCGATACAAAGTCGAACATATCAGACAAATGTTTTGGTTAGCTAATTTAAACTATGGAGAGAAGCTTTCTTTTGTTTCAAAATTAAGAGTTTTAGTAGTAAGGTGTAATGTGGTCGTCTGTTTCAAGCTGAAACAAGTAGTGTATGAAGTAGTTTGGTTTCATTTGCAGTTTTGTACTCAAACTTAAAGTCATGTAATTGAAAAACTTTTCTATTTTATTAACTGTATTTACTCCAAAAACTTTATTACAGGTATTAAAAACTTCTTCAGTTCATCTAATTGCAGTAGAACCTCTTTAATCCGGCACGTTTGGGACTTGACGCTTTCCGGATTAAAGAAAATTCCGGACTATGGAGGTTATTTATAAAAATACAGAAGGTGTATAAAAAATAACATAATTAGCTCGACAAAACTTTACTGTATGTATATATTATTTAAACATGGGTTATTTAAACAATATAAATCAATATATAAGTACAGAAGAAATAGTAAAATGCATTTTTAATTACAGTAGGCCTACATGATGAAATAAATTTGAATACAGTATGAAATATAGTAAAGTACTGTACTATAGTATTTGTGGTTTTTAGCAACAGTACTGGTAGATGGTTGGAAAAAGATCTAACATCTACTTGTTTCTTACAACTATTTTTTTATTAGTTGTCGAACTGCTCACTTTTCAATGTTCATTGTGAAGGCAATTCTGTAATTTGTGCCGGATTATAGATAATTCCGGACTATAGAATGCCGGATTAAGGAGGTTTTACTGTGTATTATAATTAATACACGGCTCTTGACTTTGACTTGGTATGACAATAATGTATTGTTAACTCTCATGTTCATATCTGTGGTCATCAGTACGTGTGCGATAAGGGGTTAGTAAGGGTAAATTGAAATTTTATGTATTGTAGTTCGTTTGGCATTTAAACCATACACAAATTTAACCACATAGAAAGTGACGGAACAGAATTTTATAAAACAAATGATGTGGCAAATATTAAAGTGACATACGTCCTAGGTATTCAGGTCTCTATTTATTAACTTCAGCGTTGACACGGAGTACGTGGTTCGTTAGCGTTGTTTCCCCTCATTTCCTGTTGTTCCAAACGACAATCTTTGTCAAGCAGGTTTCGTATTGTCACATAAAAGCCATTACTGAAGTGTTTAGTGTTTTAAAGTAACTTGTTCTTTCTATTTAGAGAAGCTTAATAAAATGTAACGTAAACCTAAACAGATAATGATAGTAAAATACAACTCTGAAATTCAAGATAAATCAGTAATCATCATAAAATAGAAACTAAACTTGGCTCAGAACTAACTTTAATTATTCCAACATGTACAATCATAATAAAATTATATGTCGTATGAAATACTTGGAAAATTCAAAACAGACAAATTCAATTACAGTTCATTTTAATGGACATACAATTAACTATATTTATTTTACTTCAATTAAAAAATTGTTTCACTTAAGTTCATTTACCTAATACAAACCATCCAGATTTTTCACTGTCTTGCGAGGTAAACAACATTTGCACTATGAAAACATGAAGTGCTATAGACTGTATTTAGTTGACATTTGAGTACGATTTATTTTCAAATTCACATTTACTTTGTTCACTCTTAGTGTCAGTGAATATTTGTGTTGTTATTTTCATTTTGATATTTACCATGTCGAATTATAAGTTTATGTAGGCTGTTCATTTTTTATTTTTTATCTGATTACATGATATGTTAATTAACTCTGCTCGTCAGTAATCTTAGGTAGGGAATGTTCAAATCCTTTGCCGAGACGTCCATTACATTATAATTTGACTGAGTTTTTAATTTTTTCCTAAATTGAGCTCTTTAATTTAATTTCTTCATAATGTTTGTAATTACGAGTTGTATCGTACATCATTAGGTGTATTCCTGACCGTGATCACATCTCCCAGTTGTAACAATTGTTAATCGTTGCATTATAATTAAATTAGAAAAATTGTATTTAGAAAATGTTAAATTTTGTAAGAACTGAGAGGTTTAGGAGTTTGTTTTGTTTTCCAAATGTTTTCGATATAAATTCTCCAAGTTTTGAGAAAAATTCAGAATCTTCCCCTTTCAAATAAAAAAAGTAGTTTTTCCCATATAAAATAGTTAAGTAACCAGCATTTTCACGTTTGTCAATTTCCTGTAAATTTCATGCACCATGTTTTCTGAAGGCAACATGTTTGGTGAGGCTTACTTGTTCAGGTGTCCTGGTTTAGAGGGTTTTAATTGGTTGGTTTAGCTTCTAGAGTTAAAGTGGGGGTAAGTCCGTTGGAGGAAGCGTGGGGCCGTTCGGGCAGTTCTCCAATAACTTTCTTAGTGGGACCACGTTCGATCCGCTTTCGTGTACACGGCGACTTGTACCGTTTCGGTTTTCCTTTACCGTTGCGGCAATTTTTCTGTAGTTCGCTTGTGAGTGATTGTTTGAATGCCGGACGAGCTTTGTTGTGGTTAATTTTGAATTCGAATCCTCCATGACAGCTACATCTCCTGGAGGCAATTTAAGACAATTTTAAGAAAATTTAGAGAATTTTTTATGAAAGCTTTAGACTATTTTTATGAAATTTAATACAAGTTTGAATTTTGAATTTTTTCGATTTAAAAGTTTAAAGAAATTTATTAAAAAAGTTAAATAAATAAAAAAGTTTCTGGTCTGAAGATATTTAATTTATTATTTTTGAAGAGTTGTTTTAATTTATTCATGTTCCATTGAGTCAATAAAAGAAGAGATTTTTATTTTCGTTTTTATCATTATTTGTAGAAGAAACCAATTTTTGTTGTTGTAGTAATAAGAAGATAAATAAAGAAACATTTTTATCACTGGACAAGTCTTACTTTAATGTCTCATTTAAGTTTATTCAACATATCAAAAATAAATAGTAGCTTAATAAGGCTACACAGTAGATTTACATTACAAACGTATTCACTGAGCACCAGTAATACTAAAAGAGACCTCCCTGGCTTGGCATGCCCCTTGATCCCTGTTCAACACGTGTCTAATTCATTTTGACATTCGTCAGATCAACTGGACCTGGTCTCAATGAGGTAATCAATTACATTAGTTTATGACCAATTAAATGTCATTAGCTGTCTTTCACAATTTGTTTTATGCTATTAAATACCCAAAATAATTTGGAAAAGCTATACAAACTCAGAGCAACCCACTATTATAATGAACAAAATTAAAACATTAAAAATATGTGACTGTAATTTTTAAACTTCAATCTGGATTTTTTTTTGCAAAGATATAAAATTATTTTTGCGTTCAAACATAAATTTAAATTATACTAAACTCATTCTAAAAAGTGACGTGTAGTTGCTTTAAGAAACACAATGGACTCAAAGGATAATAATCATTTACATTACATTTTACTGCAACAACAATTCTTCTTCTTCTTTTCATGATCTTGTGATCTATGAAAAGAGCTTACACTAATGCAAATGATACCTTTGTTACTCGTCAGTGGAATGTTCTGCATCGATCATTTACACAAATGAAAGTGGCGGGTGGATCTAAACCTAATGATTGTGTTGTTACATGTTTAAATCAGAACTTAACTCGCAAGCCCCAGGAGGGTTTGTGAACATCATTTAACGAGTAAAGTGTCAAACGTCCCTCAGTTGGAAATTTGAAACTTTGGCTGTGAACTGCACAGTCCAAAACTTAGATACTAAGAGTCACCGCACTGAGTCTACCTGGGGTACAATACATCAATATAATTGAAGGTGTGGCATTGACATATGTACCATGATAATGACACATACGTGTAGAACAGTAGTGCCTATAGACATCTGTATGTTGTCGGTATTGTCTTACCCACCAGCTTATAGATGCGATGTAATAGGCGTTCCCTCGGAATATTCTACTTTTATCAAGTTATGATTGTAGTACCCGTTTTATTGTATTGAAACGTCTAAATATGACGTTTAGATTACAACGTCATATTTAGACCGACCATGTTCTACAATGGCTTTGAAGAACGACCAGCAACCACGACTTGCGACATCCCCCTCAGGTGGTAAGTATATCGCATTGAAGCATGTCCAAAACTCTATTGCAAGTGAATGTAAGATCTACCCCCTTAAGGTGGCCAGAAGTAACAGTTATAGTTTATAATTAACGATAACCTCGAAAGTTAATTACTCAGTCGTAGTATAGAGGTTAGATTAGAGGCACAGACAAATGTATACCATATTGTGCATGCACTTTTTTAAAATAATTTAATTAATTATGTAGAGTCAAATTAAAATACCTCATATAAACAGTATGCCCTTCATCCCTATTACATCAGTCACATGCTACTCAGTAGTCAGCACCGATCCTCTAATGTAATAACCATCTCATCAGTCGTCTGCAAGGGATATCAGACCACCAACATACTGCCCACTAATGTAATATCCATATCATTAGTCGCCTGCAATAACACTCAATAGAGATGGCTCCAAGGGATATCAGACCACCAACATACTGCCCACTAATGTAATAACCATCTCATCAGTCGCCTGCAGTAAAACTCAATAGGGATGGCTGCAAGGGATATCAGAGCACCAACATACAACCCCCTAAAGTAATAACCATCTCATCAGTCGTCTGCAAGGGATATCAGAGCACCAACATACAACCCCCTAATGTAATAACCATCTCATCAGTCGTCTGCAAGGGATATCAGAGCACCAACATACAACCCCCTAATGTAATAACCATCTCATCAGTCGTCTGCAAGGGATATCAGAGCACCAACATACAACCCCCTAATGTAATAACCATCTCATCAGTCGCCTGCAGTAAAACTCAATAGAGATGGCTGCAAGGGATATCAGAGCACCAACATACAACCCCCTAATGTAATAACCATCTCATCAGTCGCCTGCAGTAAAACTCAATAGAGATGGCTGCAAGGGATATCAGAGCACCAACATACAACCCCCTAATGTAATAACCATCTCATCAGTCACCTGCAGTAAAACTCAATAGAGATGGCTGCAAGGGATATCAGAGCACCAATATACCGCCCCCTTATGTAATAACCATCTCATCAGTCGTCTGCAAGGGATATCAGAGCACCAACATACAACCCCCTAATGTAATAACCATCTCATCAGTCGCCTGCAGTAAAACGCAATAGAGATGGCTGCAAGGGATATCAGAGCACCAAAATACAACCCCCTAATGTAATAACCATCTCATCAGTCGCCTGCAGTAAAACTCAATAGAGATGGCTACAAGGGGTATCAGAGTACCAATATACCGCCCCCTAACGTAATAATCATCAAATCTGTCGCCTGCAGTAACACTCAATAGAGATGGCTGCAAGGTGTAAAAGAGCACCAATATATCGCCCACTAATGTAATAACCATCTCTTCAGTTGCATGCTACTCAGTAGTTAGCACCGATTCCATAATGTAATAATCATATTATCTGTCGCCTGCAGTAACACTCAGCAGCGATGGCTGCAAGGCTTATCAGAGCTCCATTATATCGCCCAATAATGTAATAACCATCTCTTCAGTCGCATGCTACTCAGTAGTTAGCACCGATTCCATAATGTAATAATCATCTTATCTGTCGCCTGCAGTAACACTCAACAGAGATGGCTTCAAGGCGTATAAGAGCACCATTATATCGCCCACTAATGTAATAACCATCTCTTCAGTTGCATGCTACTCAGTAGCTAGCACCGATTCCATAATGTAATAATCATCTTATCTGTCGCCTGCAGTAACACTCAACAGAGATGGCTTCAAGGCGTATAAGAGCACCATTACATCCCCACTAATGTAATAACCACCTCTTCAGTTGCATGCTACTCAGTAGTTAGCATTGATTCCATAATGTAATAACCATCTTATCTGTCGCCTGCAGAAACACTCAATAGAGATGGCAGCAAGGCGTATCAGAGCTCCATTATATCGCCCACTAATGTAATAACCATCTCTTCAGTTGCATGCTACTCAGTAGTTAGCACCGATTCCACAATGTAATAATCATCTTATCTGTCGCCTGCAGTAACACTCAATAGAGATGGCTGAGGGGCGTATCAGAGCACCATTATATCACCACTAATGTAATAACCATCTCATCAGTTGCATGCTACTCAGTAGTTAGCATTGATTCCATAATGTAATAACCATCTTATCTGTCGCCTGCAGTAACACTCAATAGAGATGGCAGCAAGGCGTATCAGAGCTCCATTATATCGCCCACTAATGTAATAACCATCTCTTCAGTTGCATGCTACTCAGTAGCCAGCACCGATTCCACAATGTAATAATCATCTTATCTGTCGCCTACAGTAACACTCAATAGAGATGGCAGCAAGGCGTATCAGAGCTCCATTATATCGCCCACTAATGTAATAACCATCTCTTCAGTTGCATGCTACTCAGTAGTTAGCACCGATTCCACAATGTAATAATCATCTTATCTGTCGCCTGAAGTAACACTCAATAGAGATGGCTGAGGGGCGTATCAGAGCACCATTATATCACCCACTAATGTAATAACCATCTCATCAGTTGCATGCTACTCACTAGTTAGCACCGATTCCACAATGTAATAATCATCTTATCTGTCGCCTGCAGTAACACTCAACAGAGATGGCTGCAAGGCGTATCAGAGCACCAATATATCGCCCACTAATGTAATAACCATCTCTTCAGTTGCATGCTACTCAGTAGTTAGCACCGATTCCACAATGTAATAATCATCTTATCTGTTGCCTGCAGTAACACTCAATAGAGATGGCAGCAAGGCGTATCAGAGCTCCATTATATCGCCCACTAATGTAATAACCATCTCTTCAGTTGCATGCTACTCAGTAGTTAGCACCGATTCCACAATGTAATAACCATCTTATCTGTCGCCTACAGTAACACTCAATAGAGATGGCAGCAAGGCGTATCAGAGCTCTATTATATCGCCCACTAATGTAATAACCATCTCTTCAGTTGCATGCTACTCAGTAGTTAGCACCGATTCCACAATGTAATAATCATCTTATCTGTCGCCTGCAGTAACACTCAATAGAGATGGCTGCAAGGCGTATCAGAGCACCAATATATCGCCCACTAATGTAATAACCATCTCTTCAGTTGCATGCTACTCAGTAGTTAGCACCGATTCCACAATGTAATAATCATCTTATCTGTCGCCTGCAGTAACACTCAACAGAGATGGCTTCAAGGTGTATCAGAGCACCAATATATCGCCCACTAATGTAATAACCATCTCATCAGTTGCATGCTACTCAGTAGATAACACCGATTCCATAATGTAATAATCATCTTATCTGTCGCCTGCAGTAACACTCAACAGAGATGGCTGCAAGGCGTATCAGAGCTCCATTGTATCGCCCACTAATGTGATAACCATCTCTTCAGTTGCATGCTACTCAGTAGCTAGCACCGATTCCATAATGTAATAATCATCTTATCTGTCGCCTGCAGTAACACTCAACAGAGATGGCTGCAAGGCGTATCAGAGCACCATTATATCGCCCACTAGTGTAATAACCATCTCATCAGTTGCATGCTACTCAGTAGTTAGCACCGATTCCATAATGTAATAATCATCTTATCTGTCACCTGCAGTAACACTCAACAGAGATGGCTTCAAGGTGTATAAGAGCACCATTATATCGCCCACTAGTGTAATAACCATCTCATCAGTTGCATGCTACTCAGTAGTTAGCACCGATTCCATAATGTAATAATCATCTTATCTGTCGCCTGCAGTAACACTCAATAGAGATGGCTGCAAGGCGTATCAGAGCTCCATTATATCGCCCACTAATGTAATAACCATCTCATCAGTTGCATGCTACTCAGTAGATAGCACCGATTCCATAATGTAATAATCATCTTATCTGTCACCTGCAGTAACACTCAACAGAGATGGCTGCAAGGCGTATCATAGCTCCATTATATCGCCCACTAATGTAATAACCATCTCATCAGTTGTATGCTACTCAGTAGTTAGCACCGATTCCACAATGTAATAACCATCTTATCAGTCACCTGCAGTAACACTCAATAGAGATGGCTGCAAGGCGTATCAGAGAACCAATATATCGCTCACTAATGTAATAATCATCTCATCAGTCGCCTGTAGTAATACTCAATAGAAATGGCTGCAAGCGATATACGAGCATCAATATTGGCAATTTCGTACAACAAACAAAAAGTAAACAATATGTATATTTAGTATATATCCATACAAATTTAAAGATATTACAGTATACAATAATAACATTGCAATTTCGTTCAGTGTAAATTTTAAGAATTCCTTTGAATATGCCAACATTTAAATTATTATTATTAAATGTATAGTATAACAAGTATAAACAGTATATATAGAGTGTCCTACAAAATAGTCAGTCCACATGATAGATTTTTGTCTTTCAATAGTTTTGAAACTTTAGGTCTTTTTTAAAGAAGGTTGCAAAAATATTCTGTTAAATTCCAACTTTCTGACGTTTGTACAAACAAACTAGCAGCCAAAAAGATCCAAATATAGGTCCATTAAAAATACTAACCACAAGTCACAAAATTTCAAAGTGAGCTAGATTTTCTTAACAGAATAATTATATATTTGCGGTAGCTTTACTTAAAAATTAGTTAAGATTTGGAAACAATCGATAGACAAAAATGGGAAA
The DNA here is from genome assembly GCA_035578905.1 of Stictocephala bisonia. NCBI lineage: Eukaryota > Metazoa > Arthropoda > Insecta > Hemiptera > Membracidae > Stictocephala > Stictocephala bisonia. The sequence goes on along the minus strand of JAQJVL010001725.1, from coordinate 97,766 downwards.
ACGATACAAAATTAATGATAAGACCTTTTCGTGATAACGGTATAGATCCCCAGTTCATGAGTAACGTATGCGTAAAACTTTTATTTTAAGGGTTTTTAAATATGCAGTACATAAAATCATGAAACCCATTCTTGATTAAAATAAATTAATTAATTTCATTTCGATATATTATTTATTCTAAACTGAAGTAACCTTTTTCTTCAAAGTTTCTAAACTTTTCACTATAAGATGTTTTTATGTCGTGTGCAGATAACTTCCCTCTTTTATGAGTAAAACAGCTCCGTTCGAATTTGTTTATTTAGTTAAAACTGTTTGAAATGTTATAAAATTTAAATAATAAAAGAAAAAACAAGAAGTATGGATTATTAGTAGGATTGTTAGATTGTTTCGTAGATCCACTCTACCAATATACATGAAGTTCATTCATCAAATGTAGACTTTCAACTTTAATAAGCAAAGAATGGATTATAAATGTCATTTCTTTTAAAGTGAATTAGGGTTATTTGTAGTCTATAGTAACTAAATTTAATTCGCACCTTTCATACACTCTCAAATGAAAGCTTTTTATTACGTATAGACCTTTGAGCTTTCCTGATGGTTTTCCACCCTTCCAATTTTCGTACGATCTGGGAAGTAATGAAGCAATTTCCTAAGTCTTAGAGGAGGTGGAAAGGTTCCTTACCTTGTATATGAGGATATATTGGAGTCTTAGGTGGGGTCACTTACGTGATCTTGCAAGTCTTGGCGTGAGCTGAATCCAACGACTGGGTTATACAGTTTGAACCACTCATTGTTGCCGTTTAGAACCTTGGAGAGTGTATTCTATAATCTGAAAGTAACTAACCAGACAGGTTAGCTGAAGAACTTCGCCTGAATATAGATAAAGACATTTTACACTACACTCCACTTTCTTCCCCTTAACTCTCCTCCCCTGCACTCCACTCCCTTCCACTCCACTTCACCTCCCCTCACATCATTCATCTCCCCTCCACTCCCACGCTCCATGTCAGTTACCCTGCCCTCCCTCCACTCACTTCACCTCCCGTCACCTGCCCTCCACTCCACTCGCTTCACCTCACTTCACATCCCCTCCACTGCCCTTGATTAAATTCCATTCTATTTCTCTTTTTCAATTTTGTTTTAAAACCATTAAAAAACATGTAGTTGTAATTCCAGTGTTTACAAATCTGACAATGTTTTGTTATCAATCTAATTAAAAAAAATCTGTTTGCTAAAATAATTTTTATAATTAATTGTAGTTATAATGCCTGTAAAAATGTAACTAGACATAATTATAAAACTTTATACAATTTCTAATGAATTATTATTTTTAGAAGTTATTTGAATTTTTACTATAAATAATTTTGTGGAGTGATAATGAAAAAATTGATGTACTGCATTCAGTTTTTGAACCATATTAAAATAGTCGGTACTTTTTTGTTCTAACTTAGTTTTGACTTTTAATATAAGAGGGAGGTCGATGTTGTAGGTTTTTCATTATTAGTTGTGGTTAAAAGATGTTATTAAATCCATCAGTTTGTTATGACCATCTTGGGATACGAAAGAAAATGTAAAAGATAATATGTTAATCCAGTGCATAAAATAAAGTGAAAACAGAATTTTAATCTGCAAATTAACCAACTCAGTGCTCAGTACTCAGCAACTTCAGGAATACAGGATTAGATTTTTTTACTAGGTCAAGTGTTTAATAAACGTTTCAGGATAATATGTTGTTCAGTATAGTTCTATTTCCATATTGACAAACTGTCCTTTAAAAGATATGAAGAACTGAGGTGTTTCAAGTTTAGTACAATTTAAAATAATAATAATTTTTATTATAAATTCTATTGCGCAAATTAGCTAAATATGTTTGTTGCTCTTATCTTTTAAATAAAATATATACCTAAATATAAACCATTTTACTTGTCTTTTTACTTTCCCACTTATTTTAATTTCACCATGCAGATTGAAAAAAATACAACGCTGCGACAGCCTAATTAAATTAAAAAAAAAAAAAAAAAAACAATTTAAACCAATACAAACTTTTTAATAGTGAGGCCTTTCGATAGCAAGGCTATCATCGTCAGACACATCACAAATAAATATACAAAAAGTAAATAAAAGTAATATAAGCTTATATAAACATATGTTTTAAAATTTTTAACATTTGTGGCTGAATATATTATTATTACTCTAAATGGTAGTTTTATTATGAATTTGAAAGTATTATAAATTGAATATAAATTAATTGTTTATAGTTTTGAAAGTAAAATAGAATGTTGAATCAATCAGTCCATCTTCTTGGTTTAATAAATTTTCAGAATTTGCTTTGTTAATGTACCATGATTCCCATGCATTTAAATATTTTGGTGTTGTTATACGTTTTAATAATTTTAAATTGTTTTTTGTAATACCATGGCCAGTGTTAATGCAGTGATTGGCAATTGCAGATTTTTCTTCGCAATTAAATTTTATGTGTGAAAATTGTTCTTGAAATCTTTTTTCAATTTTCCTTTTTGTTTGGCCTATGTATTTGCTGTTACAGTCATTGCAGTTTATTTCATAAATTCCTGATTTATTTTCGTCATTCTCAGTATCTTTTGGATTTTTTAATTTATTTTTCAAATTATTTTTAGTTTTATATGAAATATTTATATTTGTGTGTTTTTTAAATGTTTTGTTGATAGAATTTGAATATTTTGTCCATGTTATACTATTCCAATTATTATTTTTTTCCTTTTATTGGTATAAGTTTTGTTTTTGATTTTTCTCTTGCTTATTTTTCGCTTTTTTTAACATACAATCTATTAAATTGGTATCATATCCATTGAAAATTGCCACACGTTTGATATAATTTAGTTCTTTTTTGAATCTTTCTTCTGATAGAGGTGTATTTAGTAATCTAAAAATAAGAGAATGGAATACAGCTCTCTTTTGTGCTGGTGGATGATTGGAGTCATTTGTTATGTATCGATCAGTATGCGTGGGTTTACGGTATATATCAAATTCAAGTACTTTAAGTTGTGTTTCTAATGACTAATAAGTCTAAAAATGAAAGTGAATGATTATATTCAATTTCATGAGTAAATTTTATGCTGGAGTAAAATGAATTTAACAGATTTATAAAATTTTGAAGGTTTTCATTTTTGTTAAACACTGCAAAAATGTCGTCAACATAACGAATCCAAACTCTAGGTAAGTGTAACAGTGATTCTTTTACTAAATTTTCAAAGTGGCTCATGAATATGTTTGCTAAGAAGCAAGAAAGAGGATTTCCCGTGGCTGTTCCATCTATTTGGGAGTAAAATAAGTTTTTAAACTGAAAAGTGTTTTGATTTATGCATATATTAATAAGTAGCATGTATTCTTCAATTTCTTTACTTGTCAAGTGACAAGCTTGAAGCCAATCTTGAATGAGGAGGATGGTTGTTTTCATAGGTACATTGGGGTATAATGAAGTGACATCAAATGATATTAAATATTCGTCATCTTCAATTTTGGTATTTTTTATTAAATTTAAAAATTCATATCTATTTGTTACTGAGAATGAAGGGAATTGTGGTAGTTCTGCTAGACTGTTCTGTAACCATTTAGATAGTAAATATGTTGGAGAGTTAATGGAGGCAACAATATGTCTCATTTCTTTTCCAGGTTTGTGGACTTTTGGTAAACAATATAATTTTGGAAGTATGGGATTTGGTACAACAAGTTTTTTGTAAAGCTCGTTACTTATCAATATATTACATTGTTTTAAACATTCTGAAGTTGAATTTGTAAATTTTGATATTGGATTTTTTAGAGAATGTGTATAGGGTCATCTTGTATAGGGTATAGGGGGAAGACTTGAGGGTCATCATGTTCTATGATGATTAAAAATTATTTTTTACTTTCAGAACTATAAACAATTAATTTATATTCAATTTATAATACTTTCAAATTCATAATAAAACTACCATTTAGAGTAATAATAATATATTTAGCCACAAAAGTTAAAAATTTTATAACATATGTTTATATAAGCTTAAATTACTTTTATTTACTTTTTGTATATTTATTTGTGATGTGTCTGACGATGATAGCCTTGCTATCGAAAGGCCTCACTATTAAAAAGTTTTTATTGGTTTAAATTGTTTTATTTAAAAAATTATATACAGAAAACCAATACAGCTCCATCTTCAACATAGAACATGATGACCCTCAAGTCTTCAGAGCTGAACAAACTCCACAAATTGAAACAAAAAGTAAGGTTAATTGATTGTGATATTCATTTTCTTAAAAATTGTGAACGTTTAAATAACTTTCCTAAATTTATTAAAATTAACATACCTATAAAAAACTTTACAACTAACAAAGTACTGTATAATGCTAAATTGAATTGGCTTAATTTAGAAATTATAAATCTTTACTCAAAAAAAGCTTCTATAGAAATTGAAGCTATGGAACAACATTTAAAAATAACTAAACCTTTATTAACTGTTCATTACAATATTTTTGAAGAACATTATGAAAACTTACTACAAAGTATTGAGTATAAGTGTAATAACAAAATTAAGAAACTCGAGAAGAAGTTGAATAAATTAAAAAGTCATAATGATGACACAAATCAAAACGACAATACTAATGTATTTCCAAATCAAGTTTTAGTTGAAAACCTATCTTCTGAATCATTCTCACAAAATGAAATATCTCTTTTGAATAAAGGTTTAAATTTTAATTTTCGAGATAAAAATGATATTAAATCATTAGTAATATATATTGAAACAAATATTCAACACTTAAATTCAAATCAAAAAACAATGATTAGATCTGATATCTACTCAATAATCACCAAGGACACAAACAAAGAAGATAAACGTAATATTTTAAATGAAGAAAAGAAAAATATTGAAGTTTTAAAAAATTTACAAAGAAAAAATGTTTTCTATTTAAAATTAAATAAAAGCAACTCGATTGTAATCTTGGACAAAGAAGAATATTACAGTAGAGTTGAAACTATACTAAATAAGGGTCCCTATACACATTCTCTAAAAAATCCAATATCAAAATTTACAAATTCAACTTCAGAATGTTTAAAACAATGTAATATATTGATAAGTAACGAGCTTTACAAAAAACTTGTTGTACCAAATCCCATACTTCCAAAATTATATTGTTTACCAAAAGTCCACAAACCTGGAAAAGAAATGAGACCTATTTAACTCTCCAACATATTTACTATCTAAATGGTTACAGAACAGGCTAGCAGAACTACCGCAATTCCCTTCATTCTCAGTAACAAATAGATATGAATTTTTAAATTTAATAAAAAATACCAAAATTGAAGATGACGAATACTTAATATCATTTGATGTCACTTCATTATACCCCATTGTACCTATGAAAACAACCATCCTCCTCATTCAAGATTGGCTTCAAGCTTGTCATTTGACAAGTAAAGAAATTGAAGAATACATGCTACTTATTAATCTATGCATAAATCAAAACACTTTTCAGTTTAAAAACTTATTTTACTCCCAAATAGATGGAACAGCCACGGGAAATCCTCTTTCTTGCTTCATAGCAAACATATTCATGAGCCACTTTGAAAATTTAGTAAAAGAATCACTGTCATACTTCCCTAGAGTTTGGATTCGTTATGTTGACGACATTTTTGCAGTGTTTAACAAAAATGAAAACCTTCAAAATTTTATAAATCTGTTAAATTCATTTTACTCCAGCATAAAATTTACTCATGAAATTGAATATAATCATTCACTTCCATTTTTAGACTTATTAGTCATTAGAAACACAACTTAAAGAACTTGAAATTGATATTGTAACAATTGTTTATTGTTTCATTATAATTAAATTAGAAGATTGTATTTAGAAAATGTTAAATATTGTAAGAACTGAGATGTTTAGGAGTTTGGTTTATTTACCAAAAGTTTTCGATATAAATTCTCCAAGTTTTGAGAAAAATTCAGAATCTTCCCCTTTCAAATAAAAAAGTAGTTTTTTCCCATATAAATTAGCTAAATAACCAGTATATTCACGTCTGTTAATTTCCTGTCAATTTCTTGCGACATGTTTTCTGAAGGCAACATGTTTGGTGAGCCTTACCTGTTCAGATGTCCTGGTTTAGAGGGTTCTTATTGGTTGGTTTAGCTTCTAGAGTCAAGAGGGGGTAGGTCCGTTGGTGGAAGGGTTGCGAGCGTTCCGGCAGTTTTGAAGATTTCTTTCAGTGAGTGACCACGTTTGTTCTACACGGCGTCTTAACCGTTCTCGGTGTTTTTACCGGTACGGCAATCATCTTGTTCGCGTGTGAGTGAGAGGGTGTATGCCGGTCGAGCTTTGTTGTGGTCACGTTTGGGATTTAAACCTCCAGGACAGCTACGTAAGTAATTTTTACAAGTTTTCTTTAGTTAGGTTTTTTCAGTAGGGTTTTAGTAGATAGGGTAAGATTCACCAAGCATGCGCGATTAAACTTGTTTCTGGCTTGAAGTCACTCTTCTAGTGACAGTTTTTAGAGTGTTTTGATTTTCTTGGTTTTGCTTTTAAACTTTGTAAGTAAAAGGAAAAATGTTTCAAGTCACTAAAAGCTGGTTATTTCTTTTGGTTCCAGATCTCCCGGAGGCAATTTAAACAAAATTTTCAATTTTTAAGGCAATTTCAATTAAAAGAATTTTTAAGACAGTTTAAACAAAATTTTGCAATTTTAAAGCAATTTTCAATTTAAAGAATTTAAAGCAATTTTCAATTTAAAGAATTTAAAGCAATTTTCAATTTTAAACAAATTGAAAGAATTTACAATTTATTACAATTTTGATTTTATTGATTTAATAGTTTAAAGAAAATGATTGAAAAAGTTATATTAATAAAAAAGGTTCTGGTCGAAAGATATTTAATTTATTATTTTGGAGGAGTTTTTTTAAATTTATTTATGTTCCATTGAGTCAATAAAAGAAGAGATTTTTTACTTTCGTTTTTATTATTATTTTAAGAAGAATCCAGTTTAATTTGTTGAAGTTATTTATAAGAAGGAAAATAAAGAAAAATTTTTATCATTGAAGAATTTTTATTTTAATCTCTCATTTAAGTTGTTCAACATATCAAAAATAAATAGTAGCTTTAATAAGGCTACAATATATACCGTAAACCCACGCATACTGATCGATACGTAACAAATGACTCCAATCATCCAACAGCACAAAAGAGAGCTGTCTTCAATTCTCTTATTTTTAGATTACTAAATACACCTCTATCAGAAGAAAGATTCAAAAAAGAGCTAAATTATATCAAACGTGTGGCAATTTTCAATAGATACGATATGATACCAATTTAATAGATTGTATGTTAAAAAAAGCGAAAAATAAGCAAGAGAAAAAATCAAAAACAAAACTTATACCAATAAAAGAAAAAAAAATAATAATTGGAATAGTATAACATGGAGAAAATATTCAAATTCTATCAACAAAACATTTAAAAAACACACAAATATAAACATTTCATATAAAACTAAAAATAATCTGAAAAATAAATTAAAAAATCCAAAAGATACTGAGAATGACGAAAATAAATCAGGAATTTATGAAATAAACTGCAATGACTGTAACAGCAAATACATAGGCCAAACAAAAAGGAAAATTAAAAAAAGATTTTAAGAACATTTTTTACATATAAAATTTAATAGGGAAGAAAAATCTGCAATTGCCAATCACTGCATTAACACCGGCCATAGTATTACAAAAAAAATTTAAAATTATTAAAACATATAACAACACCAAAATATTTAAATGCATGGAAATCATGGTACATTAACAAAGCAAATTCTGAAAATTTATTAAACCAAGAAGATGGACCGATTCAAAATTCTATTTTACTTCAAAACTATAAACAATTAATTTATATTCAATTTATAATACTTTCAAATTCATAATAAAACTACCATTTAGAGTAATAATAATATATTTAGCCACAAAAGTTAAAAATTTTAAAACATATGTTTATATAAGCTTATATTACTTTTATTTACTTTTTGTATATTTATTTGTGATGTGTCTGACGATGATAGCCTTGCTATCGAAAGGTCTCACTATTAAAAAGTTTTTATTGGTTTAAATTGTTTTATTTAAAAAATTATATACAGAAAACCAATACAGCTCCATCTTCAACATAGAACTAATTAAATTTGATTATTAAAATACTATTTTAACACGTATTAACCTACATACTAAACATTTTAGTAAAATATTTAAAATGTAGGTCTAAAAAAATGGTCAAATAAAAATGTCAACCATAGAAAATCCTATGTTTGACTAGAGCCAAAAGGTTTTTCAAGTACCGTTCATCCGGAAACTGAAATAATTCAAACTACGTATGACAACAATATACATATATTTGACGAAACATTTATTATACTATAAATAGAATATAATTTTTTATTTGTTATGTTCTATTTTCTTTCATCCGAACATTCCGAATGAGAATCAACTAAAGTTACAATAAATAAAACTATAGATATGGTTGCCGAGAATAAGAAATATTTGGCATTAGAATCTGTTATTGAATTGAACTATAATAGTTAATAGTATTTATATCATTCAGATAGTTAATTTCAGTGTCTATGTCTTTTTAGCCTGCCTATATAAATAATATTTTATAGTTCGTCACAGTAGAGTATTGATACGAATAACAATTAATTCTTCTCATGTACGTAAACATTCTACTTCATAAGTACATCATTGTTCCATGTCAGTGTGTTTTCAAAACGATTATATGTTTAATAAAACCGTAATATATCTTTTTTTAATTTAATAAAGACTTTTTGTAGGAAAATTATACAAAAATACTGTAAATATTTCTTGCTACATTTTCTAAAATAAGTTAACACAAGTACCACAATAGTATTAGTTTGTAAAATATTAACACTGTCACTACTAAAGATCACTAATACAGACTCTTGGTAGAGTATATTTACCCTACATTCGCATTTCAAAGCAGAACATTCGGTATGCGAGTTTGGACACTATCTAATGTAAATTTACTTTACGCCAGTGGTCAAACGAATAACCTTCAAACACAGATCTAGGCCAAACGATGTTTTTAAGTCTCTTGAAGTATCAAAAGCATTGCTTGGATCCTCGTTAACATAATGAGGTTTAATTTCTATAGCGGTAAACTACGGTCGTTTGTATTAGTTTTTTTTAACATGTGTTTGAAGATGAAGCTGTCGTATGTATCAGCATGGTTTTGGGTGTATCTTTTTGTTTTCACTGAGAAGAGAAATTGCCAATATTGCAAGTTTTAAAATAAAACACGTCCATTATTTGCCATATACATGTATTATTTAAAAATTAAATAGTTAAAATATAAAATGAAGTATGTTAATGAGATTGGTATGGATAACATAAAATACATTTCTGAATGAACAATTTTGTATGAATTAGAGAAAACTTTCACCACTAAAATATCATTTATCAACATGATAAGTTTGGTAATAGTATATTCTCACTTTACATTATTTTACAACGTATATTTTGGAAATTGTATAAGAAGCATGACTAAGAGCATAAGAAGAGGTATAAGAATGAGTTTTAGTGTTTGTGAATGGGTGAACAATAATTGTGCGATTTTAAAACTTTCTTTTTTTATTTAAATTTATTTTAATGCATATTATTATATGTTAGAGTGGTACTAGGATCACGAGATTAATTTTTACTATCAGAAATTTGAGAAATGTTGTTGATACTTACATTATGAATTACTGTGGCACAAACTGCTTTAAGGAGAGGCGTTACATAAATAAACAATAATTAAAAATACAAAAACAATATATAAATTATAAAGTATCTAATGCAATACTACAAAAATATTGGGGCAGCCGTAGATAATAACCAACATATCAAAAATAAATAGAAGCTTTAATAAGGCTAAAACACACACACACACACACACACACACACACACACACACACACACACACACACACACACACACACACACACACACACACACACACACACACACACACACACACACACACACACACACACACACACACACACACACACACACACACACACACACACACACACACACACACACACACACACACACACACACACACACACACACACACACACACACACACACACACACACACACACACACACACACACACACACACACACACAAACACACACCCGACACGTGTCAATATCCATACACGTACAGTGGTATTGACACACCCACCCACCCATACACGTACAGTGGTATTGACCCACCCGCCCTCCCATATACGTACAGTAGCATTGACCCACCCCCCTCCCATACACGTATAGTAGTATTGACCCATCCGCCCCCCCATACACGTACAGTAGATTGATCCACCCGCCCTCCCATACACGTACGGTGGTATTGATCCACCCGCCCTCCCATACACGTACAGTAGTATCATCATGCAGTTATTGATTTCGTAAATACAAGGTGCATCGTTTTGAGATGGACAATGTCGGTACTCTCCCCCCTCGTTCCACCATTTAACGTACAATAACGTACGTAATTGTAACCCCATTCCCATTAACGTACAATATCATTGACCCCCCCTCCCAATACACGTACAGTGGTATTGACCTTCCCGCCCCCCCATACACGTACAGTGGTATTGACCCACCCGCCCACCCATACACATACAGTGGTACTGACCCACCCGCCCACCCATACACCTACAGTGGTACTGACCCACCCGCCCACCCATACACGTACAGCAAACCACTTAAGGGTTTGCCACGATGACGGTCCGGGTTCGATTCCCGATGTGACCACTAACAGATCACCGTAATATTTACACATGTTGCACTCATATTGTAACATTTTTGTATCATGTGAAGTTAAATTCAATTTCAATTTTAGCCAAAACATATTTATCAAGACACTATTTAAAGATATGATGAAGATCTTTAAAATAAATTACAACAATTTTCACTGTTAAACATTTGGAAACGAGTGAATCCATTTATATTTATAACTACATGTGCCTAGGCTTTTCAAATTAATGGAGGAGTTGATAAATGACCGGGGTCCATCTAGCCCCCTCTAGTAAAACACAAAATAGTGACACTTGAAATCTCATTATACTTCTTGACATGGCTTTAATATTACGAAAGTTATTGAGATTTATAATCGTTTGAAAAACAGTGTTGTTATTCACTATAATTACTGTAAAAATATGTTATTTATCCGTACAATTATAAATACGGTGTACTGATATACTCTTTAAAATGCTCTTTTTACATACATTCAATTGAAAATCACTGTATTACGAACATGCAAACAACAATGTTAAGTGACGTCTTACGAATTTCTATGAATATGTCTTTAAAATATATTACATACAATTCTTGTATAGAGAAAAGTTCAATATTGATTCAAAAAGACGTTAAAATAATTACTGAATAAAGTACATGCAGAATGTACCGAAGAATCAACAAATGATTTATGAAAATTTCATAATTTTTGTCAAAAATCAAATAGTTTGTTAGCAGTATGAAAATAAATCCATTTGGATAAACTCGTTACCTCCAATCTTTGGTACAAATTTGTAAACCTAATTCCATGCACAAAGTACCTCATTAGTGACCGTGGTACGTCACTCATTACTGTCATTCTTGTTATAAAGACTTTTTACGCCCAAATTAACTTTAAAACACGAGTGAAAGGGTGTGTCAATATACTCAATACTGACTAGCGATATATATTGAATTTAAGAACAATCATTTATAGTGTGGTCTTTAAAACATATCTTATTTGTAGATGTAATTGAGGTGACTGCACTAAATATATTAGCCAAATGTTTGGTTATTATAATTTTACAACAAGGATCTTTATTGTTACCAATAACAAATCAAAAATATTTATGTAACTTTCTTAAGTACGATTGTTAATTATTTTTGTCGAGGCAATATTGAGGGAAACTTTTAGCTATTAGATGGTATTGGCATTGGCCCTAATGGTGAAGTGGTGCAAATTGACGTTTCAGTTATCTCCATAGTTCGTAGGATCTAATCGATAGCTCACAAGTAAACTTGCTTAGCTTATGTTTGTAAGGAGAATAAGATAATCGGCCAGAATCACGACCTAGTTCTGAGTAAAAAATTTACATACAGTCTATCGATCAAGCAGAATTCCATTAATTAGGCTCAGTTGAATTAACCCGCCGTTAGTCGCGTCTAAAAATATCACGCTGTTAGTCGCGTGTAGAGATCTTTTCTCACCCAACACTAAATTAAGTTATATATACTTTTTAATGTTATATTGATACATAATTTTAAAATGTATAACTTTATCATAGTATATATCTTAAACTTATATTTTTATCAATTAACACTTGATAATATTTTTTATTCCAAAGCAAAAAATTAAAAAGTTGCTTTTTCATAGGCTTTTTAGGATTCTTTAGACATGAACTTTTTTATTATTATTTACTTTGTTACTTGATAATAAAGTTAGTAATATTTAAGGTACAGGAGCATTAAAAACACAATTTTACATTAACATTAATTCCACATTATTATTATAAAAAGAAAAATTCATTGGTAAAAACATATCTATGACTTTATCCTTTATTACTCATTGTCCTTTTTGAAACATTCGTTACAAATAAAAACTGTTGAGTGAATGTGCTCTTTACAAACCAGCCCCTTGCATTCACTGCACTTGATGGTTGTATACCTGTTCTTTTTTTTGGGACAGTACTTGCATTTTGGGGGTTTACCATCTCCTTCATGATGCTGATTTTCAACTGGTGGTATTTCTACATTGCCGAGACAGTTTTTAATTTTTTGTTGAGTAGCTATAGTAAATGTTTTTATTTGGACTCGTCTGAGCAGGTGATTTTTGATCAATTCTTTACCTAATTCCATCAAAAAGACACGTCTTGATATGTTAGAATTAGTGTTTTCTCTAAAAATTTCGCAAGCATTGATTGCACCCACATTTAACATGCCGTTGAAAACAGTGAACGGCCATCTTCGGCTTATACGAGAAACACAGTATTCTGTTTTCAGCCTGTCTACACCACTTTTTGTAGCGTTGTAGTAAGTTATCATTTCTGGCTTTAGAGCATCTGCACTGTTTTCATCAATTTGATCGTTATCATGGAGTGTAGATAGTAATAGAACAAGTTTATTTTCTTTTTTGTCCGGAATATAAGACACCATAGAGCAGTAGTTAGGTGGTCTTGAGAAAGCAAAAAGGGATGAACATTTTTGCCTTTCTGAAATATCAAGAAGCTCTTCTGGTATTTCACGTTTGTTTTTACGAAGTGTTCCAACTACTGTCAATTTGTGGTTGGCGTAGAGGTCATTTGCAAGAGGTATCGAAGTAAAAAAATTATCAAACGTTACATTACGCCCAGTACCATCAACAACTTTGATGCAACGCTTTACTACACTTGAAGCATCATTGGGTAAATCAAAAGGGCTATTTTTGGGTTGTTTACCAGGATAAATTTCCATGTATGCTGTGTAGAAAGTAGTGGAATCAACAGTAGCATATATCTTGATTCCATATCGACATGGTTTACTCTTCATGTAAACTCTAAATTTACACCGGCCTCTGAATGGTTCCATCATTTCATCTATAGTCACATTCTCACCAACACTATAGCTTTCATCACATATTTTTACGAATTCATCGAAAATTTGACGGACAGGGGCTAAATTGTCTAATTTTTTCCTTTGAGCACGACTAGTTTCATCATCAAATCTTAGTGCCTGTGACAATAATCGAAATCGTCGCTGTGACATAGTGGCGATAAAAATTTCGGGTGCTGTACCGTCTGTACACCATAACTCATCCAAATTAATGTGACTGTTTTTCTTGACACCAATTATGTACATCAGCCCAAGAAATGCAGACAACTCTGTCTCATCAATGATGATGTCACACTCCGTCAGTGCAGCCAACCATGAATAACTTAATATCCCTTTGAACCGAATCACCATCATAATCATATTGCATATATATATATATATATATATATATATATATATATATATATATATATTGTTGTACATTTATAGTTTATGGACTTTTTCTACTTATATTTATTGTATTAATTGTTATATTTACTAATTGTTGTTATATACTTGCATTGTGCACTATTTATATTATGTTAATTTTTTCTTTTTTAATTGTATCTATATTATATTAATTTTTATATTGTTATGTTCATTAATTGTATTGTACTAATATGTATTGGTTTGTTTGACCGTTGGAAGAATAAAATAAAATAAAATAAAAAATAAGTTTAAACTGCTTTTGAGTGCTGAGTGGAGATCCGGATTCCTGACTGAGATGACTGACGGCACTTCATTACACACACGCCTTAAGGTCAATATGAACAGGCGAGTGAATTAATAAGAAACCTTGTTTACTTTTTTAAAATTAAACTTGCGCGTTCCTTTCATATTTTAATTTTTCAAAATACAATTACTTATAAACTTCGTAGTAACTAACTCATCGGTACTCATTTTTAGCATTTTCGTTTTGTTTGATTTTATTTTCAATACTTTCGTAATTTTAATACTTACTCGGTTGGGAATGCTAATTATAGTTCAAATTCATAATCAGAGAATTGTAAACAACGGTTTTAAATATTATAATTATCTTCTACGGTTTTAAATAAAAAATACTTTTAACGATTTTCTTAGTAAAAAATATTGAAACAAGCTACTGAGTGTACCAAAAGATAAGTCTGATTTATACCAAGTGTCTTTCATAGTAACTTCAATGTTAACTCTAAACAACCGGTGTTTCTACACTCCGGTTATTATGAGTGGTTGACGCAGACCCCTTTCTACTAGTATCATGTCCTTAAATTTGACGTAAAGCCCTCTACTAGTAGCATGGCCTGTAGTTTGACGTAGACCTCTCTACAAGTAGCATGGCCTGTAGTTTATCGTAGACCCCTATAATAGTAGCATGGCCTGTGGTTTGTCGTAGACCCCTCTACTAGTAGCATTTACTGTAGTTTGACGTATACCCCTCTCTACTTGTAGCATGTCCTGTAATTTGACCTAGAAGCATAGTCTGTAGTTTGATGCGGAACCTTCTACAAGTGGCATGGCCTGTAGTTTATCGTAGACCCCTCTAATAGTAGCATGGCTTGTAGTTTGTCGTAGACCCCTCTCTACTAGTAGCATGTCCTGTAATTTGACCTAGAAGCATAGTCTGTACTTTGACGTGGAAACTTCTAGAAGTAGCATGGCCTGTAGTTTGTCTTAGACCCCTCTACTAGTAGCATGTCTTGTGGTTTGACGTAGGCCACTCTACTAGTAGCACTTACTGTAGTTTGACGTATACCCCTCTCTACTAGTAGCATGACCTGTAATTTTGAGAAACATTATCATTGAGGGAAACGGTGAACTCAACCCACTAACGTTCTCTAGTCCAAATCTCTTCTTTTTGGCTATAAATAGAGCTTCCTTATTGTAGACCTCGGAGGATATTATTTTAGAGCTGTACAGAAAATAATATCAATTTAATATGATTTCAGGGTCTTGTACTGCTTAGAAGAAATTAATGTTCAGATACGGTTTTAATAAAACTTGTGATTCCTCTCTCTCCTACCAGTAACATTTAAAGATAAATTCTCAATTATTAATTTTAGGCTTTATTTATGAGTATACGGTAGGTATCATGGGTAGTGATAGTTAAAATAATATTACATAACTTTTTAGTGAACTACCAGCATACTACTGATTTCATCAGGCGTGTATCTTACTATAAGAATTACGATATAAGGTAAAGGCAGGTGTTATTGGCACACGCTAGTAATTAGCACCCTCTTTTTAAAATGATTACTGTGAATAAACAAGTCCATCTAACCCGAAAAACTTGACTGAGTATTCATTAGTCAATGTCTTATCACTTGCAGTCTGTTTCAGCGCAGTAAAAACTTCTATTTTGAATGTTATAAGAAACACGTGTCATTTTAGAAGAAATTTAATTTAATTTCTTAGCAAAATCATAAGTGAATTGAACTATTGTACTTCAGTATACTCAGCCTCTGTAAATACTTTTGTATTGGGAATGTTATGTATGGATTCATTAATTACTATTGTTCACATAACCTTAAAGAGTTCGTGTATTTACCTGCAAATTATGAGTTAAAGGGGGTGCCAACAACTGATGCTGATTTGTGTTCATTTTCAGTTATTGGCACCTAACTGGCAGTGCCAATAGCTCGTATTATAGGCATGCCAAAAACTGGATCTTTTGATGTAATTCTGGTTGGCACTGCCAATTACTGGTTTAATTGGCATGCCAAGTAGCGTGAAGTGTATTATTATTTTTCTTTTGAAGTGTACTCTCTTTTTTAACATTTTAAATTTATTAAGCCTTTTATATACACAGTCAGGCAGCCTATGTAGGATTAGTGATAAGTAACAGCTTAGAGATAGCAACAATATGGGTGCCAATAACTAGTTTATTTATGTGCCAATAACTACTGACATAAGCTTTTTTACGTCAAATAAATAAAAAAATATTATATGAAATTATATGTTGATTTTTGTTATTCCCCCATTACATAACACTAATACCCTTAATAGAGATAAAAGTACAGATAATATTAAGTGTTTCTGAGAAGTGTAGACGAAATTGAATGGCGTTGTGTCCCTTAAAGTGCCAATAAATGGCGTTTTACCCTACAAACTTATCTACTTAATAACATCTTATTAAAATCTCTACTTTCTTGATATTTTCTCACTGTTAATACTAAATGCCTTTATAAAATATTTAGAGACGCCAAACTCTACGTGCGTATTATTTGTAATTATTTATTAAAAATACGTATTAATGTTTCACAACAATTAGAGTTTTGATATTACATATTCTGTCTAACATTCCAATCTTAAAATATTTAAAAAATTCAATACTGATAGTAAAAACAATTACAAATGAACATATGTATTATTGATAATTTAATAATATTTAAAGAATGTTTTAACAGAAACCAAATAAATGAAATAAAATATTACAATATATACATAAAAAATAAAAGACAAATAATAAAAATAGTATAAAGCAAGTAAACAAATATTCATAAAGTGTATGACAGTTCATAAAATATTAATAACAGATGTATGAGAAACATATGTATGAGATATGTAATTACAAACTCTGCTAATTCGAAAATAACTAATAAACTGAGTTATTCCTATATCATCAATAAATCCAGTGCTATGTCCATTAAATCCAAACAAAGATTTAATTTGGACCCTCTTTTAAAAGTGTTACAAGTGAGTGCATTTCACAATGTTTTAAATAGAATTTTTATCTAAAACAACTTCCATAAAAGAACACATTTAAAAAAAATGTATTCCAAAATTTAAATAAAATAATTATAAAAGTTGTTCAAATAGTAATACAGTCAAGAAAAAGCACTTACAGATGGGCAAGTAAAGTATTATTATTAGGTTTTGCGTATATTATTTCAGAACAAATTGAGAACTAAAAAATATTTTTAGTACACTGTCGTGTTTACGTCGGTTAGTCACATTAGTGTAAATCGTATAGAACGATTGGAAAAATGTTATTTGGGAGATTATTGATGGGTGACAGTGAAAAATAATAATAATAAATCAAAAATAAATTCAAATGCAATCTTAAGATGCTTTTTACAAATACTGAAAAACGTTCTTCTATCTTAATAGGACTAAGATAATCTTAAAATAAAAACCCTGTTACCTTTATACTGGATATTAAAAATAAATAGTTGGAATATAGAAAAATAAGTTCATAGCTTAAGGCAAACAAACGTATAAATAATTTTATTTTACAAGCAGAGTACCACACCTCGTCCTGTAAACTACGTGAGTCAAGCAGAGGACCACACCTCGTCCTGAAAACTACGTGAGTCAAGCAGAGGACCACACCTCGTCCTGAAAACTACCTGAGTCAAGCAGAGGACCACACCTCGTCCTGAAAACTACGTGAGTCAAGCAGAGTACCACACCTCGTCCTGTAAACTAAGTGAGTCAAGCAGAGGACCACACCTCGTCCTGAAAACTACGTGAGTCAAGCAGAGGACCACACCTCGTCCTGAAAACTACCTGAGTCAAGCAGAGGACCACACCTCGTCCTGAAAACTACGTGAGTCAAGCAGAGCATTTTGAAGTATTTGATTATACATACTACAGCTATACACTTGAAGTACACATTATGTATGTTGTGTAAATACATGAGGCAGTAACGCCACATTGAGAGGTAAATAATGTGGTGTTTACTTGACTAGACATACGAAGTAAATAATCCAGTCAGAGTAGAACAAACTGTAGTAACACTGAATGGACATATAAAACATAAAGCAGTTTCAAAAAAGTATCTGTTTTCCCACATACCGACTGTTGTTCAACATATTTGTAGTTTAAAATAAGGTTAATTTACACCAATTATGGGAGCAAGACTTTTACAAATCTAATAAAATAAAAACCAATAAAAATGTATTTATTATTTCAAGAGACATTTCCCAGTGCCTTATTCAGTAGTGTGGCAAATCCCGCAAAACACACATGTGTCAGAATCACTGTTACGCCCTGTTTGTTAGACACCAATGTCCAATATACTGTCATGAGTGCCCGCGTTTGAAGTTTGCTAAAAAAACCAAGAAACCTTTAAAGAATCACACAATTGTGTTTATCGTTTAGCTGTACATTATTTGCATATGCATTTTGAATTATTAATAATATAAGTTTTAGTAATTTTTATCCTAGTTGGAACAAAAAGTACCGAAGCGATAAGTGCATCAATGCTACACTTTTATTTCTCGAAACCCCGTTTATGTTTGTTTCGCATTTATATTTTACCTAGGGAACACCCCTGCACTCTTCGCGTTCTAACCACGAAGCTCGCAGCCCTCGATACACCTCGGCATGTGACTTTGGACTACAAATAATAGTAGATTAACTGTATAGCGTAAAATCACAATATTACATTTATTTACAGTATCTCACTCATAATACTTGCTTTGCTAAATATTTATTAGTATAAATACCCAATAGTATTACTTAGCTTGCCTATTTCATTTTTGTTTAACAGCTAAAGACTAAGCTTACAGTATAATTTTAAAAATGGATCAATATTATAATGTCAAACATTTAAAATAAACATGTTTATTTATTTACAAATCAGCTGTTAATAAAAACTGTTAATAAAAATGTAATAAAATCAACTTAATATTATTCTTATGGACCAATATTTTAGGGGCAGTTTTTACCCCATAAGATTACTTTATCAAGATGAAAATACTTTTGTTGTCCTATTTATGACCTAAAGAAACAGTGTACAAAATGTTAGCTCTCTAGCTACATGGGAAGTTGGAGAATTAATTCAACTTTATAAGAAATTATTGTTTTAAACCAATTTAAAATCTCTTTAAATTGATCAATTTAAATTAATGTCTATCAAAATAAAATCTCTTAATATACTTAAGAATATAAAACAATGTATTATAGGCTTCATAATGATTACTACAACGTGACCAGGTAATTAATTTTACGACCTCTAGAAGTCAAAAAACGTAGTTTCAGTATATTCATAAGAACGCTTTTTCTTGAAATTTAATATTCTGAAATTTTGAAACTTGCAGAAAAAACTCCTGTCGACCACGTATTAAATTATAACGTATTTTTGGCGTACAAAACTGTACAATAATGGCATCCACGGACTTTATTTTCAATGACCAAGTAGTGGAAGTGGAGTTCGAACCCTTTATTTTGTATTTGAGCTTATACTTAGTTCATGTAATGATACAAATGTTAAAATATTCTTTTACAACATGAAACGATACATAACAAGTAACAGAAAAAAATAAAGTTTAATTAAATTACATATTTTTTTAGATTGTCATCTATAACTAGAAACCGATTTTAGATGTAACAAAATAAATTCTCAACGATTAAAATGATTTGATTTCCAACAATGTGTCTGCTGCTTCACTTGCACCATTCAAGCTAATGTTAACTCAGATTACTAATTAGTTAAATAACATGTCTAGCAAAAGATTTCAGTGATATTATATATATTTATGGTACCGTCAATGGTTGGAATGGTTTTAAAATTTGATTTCTTAATATTTTTTCATTGAGTACATATATATTTATCTTAAATATTTTAAAGTTGAAAGTATTGAAGAGATATAATTTTCTATTATTTACGAAATAGTAGCATTACGCATGTATTTTATACTAAACAATTTAAAATAGTCTTGTATTTTTATCGAATTTATGATATTTCCTTGTGAATTACAGTATATGAATTAGGAAACTGACCATTTCAATACAATGTATGCTGTTATCGAAATCAAATATTTTATTTATCTATTTATTTCCTATTTGACTGACTGTTTTTATATTTTACATTTACTCTTTGTATTTTGTATACTGTAATATTCTATATGGTAACAATTGTATACAAAAGATTTTGCATACAAATTTAGGGTTTAGTGGACCTATAATCAACATTTGTTAATGTTTTATAATTGTTAAAATGAAATTAAAAATACCATTATTTATATGGCGTCGACTATTTAGTCCTCTCTACCACTTATTGCAAAAATAAAGTCATTTATTTTTACAATAAGCTTTTAACTTAGAATAAGTTACTAACAATGTCATTAATAATAACTAACAGTTGGTGGTTTACATTGTGTTCAGATGTAATCAATGAAGAAAGTTTACAATTAGTTTAGTTTTGTTTAGAGTCGGCTCTTGCTGACTAACTTTACTTTTAAGAGTAAAATATGGTTGTCTGATAGTCTACTGAGTGGATTGGAACTCTTTATTAGCACAAATATGGTTGTCTGATAGTCTACTGAGTGGATTGGAACTCTTTATTAGCACAAATATGGTTGTCTGATAGTCTACTGAGTGGATTGGAACTCTTTATTAGCACAAATATGGTTGTCTGATAGTCTACTGAGTGGATTGGAACTCTTTATTAGCACAAATATTTTTTTTTAAATTGTCAAAAGCCTCATCATAATTTCTTGTCATTAAAGAATCTTAATAATATAAAATATATAATGTTATATATAAACAAGCCATAGAATTATATGAATTTAAGAGTGATCTATGTATTAATTTTACTGTAATTGAAGTGCGGGAAAGGCTTTTGGAACAGAACCTTGTACAGTAGACTTTCATAGGGGCAGCTGATGTCTACACCGTATAAGTACGATATCTTGTTTTATATGTGTACAAAAAATAATTAAATGATTTTATTTTGATAGAAATTAATTTAAATTGATTTAAAACAATCTTTTTTTATAAAGCTGAATTCTGAAATTTATAAAACATATCGACACTCATTTCAACCAAAAGGCAAAGCCCTGATTCACTCCCTCACTTATCACTAATATTCCAACTTCCCATGTAGGAAGAGAGCCAACATTTTGTACACCGTTTCTTTAGGTATTAAATAGGACAACAAAAGTATTTTCATCTTGATAAAGTAATCTTAAGGGGTAGAAACTGCCCCTGAAATATTGTTCCATAAGGATAACATTACATTGATTTTATTAACAGTTTTTATTAACAGCTGATTTGTAAATAAATAAACATGATTATTTTAAATGTTTGACATTGTACTATGAGTTTAGTATTTATCTGTTAAACAAAAATGAAATAGGCTAGCTAAGTAATACCATTACGTATTTATACTAACAATGGCGCAGTTCTGCCA
Organism: Stictocephala bisonia; assembly: GCA_035578905.1. Classification (NCBI taxonomy): domain Eukaryota; kingdom Metazoa; phylum Arthropoda; class Insecta; order Hemiptera; family Membracidae; genus Stictocephala; species Stictocephala bisonia. The sequence goes on along the minus strand of JAQJVL010001725.1, from coordinate 76,043 downwards.
ACTAAGTGTAACCACGAATCCTTTCATTCGTCTAAAATCTGTTACCACGTTTGGCAGCCAATGATCAAGTATAGTATATCATAGCCAATGAGTTAGTATAGTATAGAATAAAATACTATCCGTTAGTATAGTACACTTCAAGGTTTACCAATACTGTAAATCAATAGTTGCTTGTACAGAGAATTTCGTACCAGAAGTTTTAAAATAAGAGGATCTATGAGGATACAAGAGTTTATCTCCCAAACTCCCGTAATTACATAAAATCTTGTTTAGTGTTCAAAATCCTTATTAGAGTCTTAGCGTGCCTGTGTGAAGTTTAGTTATTTGATTTTATTTATCTGTCTATTTATTTTGTATTATAACTTTAAAAAAAGACTTACCGATCATAACATATGTCTTACTGATAAAGTCGGAGGAATGATGAGAGGGTTGAATAAAAGGTAACTTTCCTTTATAATTGAGAAGATATCAATTTCGATATTCGATAGTTAATTGACTGTAAGCTAGGCCAAAAATAAGGGCTAACAAAATGGGCATGAAATTCGGAACTCAAATGCCGTGTCTCAAAGCTATACGCTACGTGATTGGTAGAGTGAAGCAAGCTGGGACAAGTCTCGACGCTCACTCGGTCACTTATTTGTTTTCCCACTCACTTTCAAATAATCATTCAATCTTAATTCATTTGTATCACAAACAAACCTGGCGGCAAATATTAATCACGTTTGTATCCATGATCTAACTCATAAATTTCAGTTTTTTTATCGATTTGGCATTGAACAGTAAGTACTTCGATAGTTAACTTTTAATTGAAAATTATAGATGATTGACCCAAAGAGCTCTAATGTTCCGCACACTGTTATATGAGGGTAGGTGAACATTAAAAATATCACTTCACGTAACTTCTAAAAGTGCCGTGTTGACATTTTCAATAATATGATAACAAGTTGCTAAATTATTGATGATTAAAATGAAAAAAAAGTATATACAGGGTGGAAAAATAAGGAAACTGTTACAAATAACACACTTTTTGACTCCATTTGCGACATTTCATTTTTTCAGGGGAACGGCCCACGTGGAGTTGAACGAAAATCTTTAATGGAAGCATAAGGTCGAGTTTGGTATCAAATTAAAAGTATATTCAATAGAAATTAATTGCCGCAAACCGGACTTCGAAGGGTCTAGCCTTTCCAGAGTAGCGGTCAAAAAGTGTTCTTTCTAACCATTGATGATGTACAAGATTTCACTTTTACCAGTGAAGTCATAGAAAAATCGTGAAAGAGTTTCCATATTTTTTCCACCCTATTTATAACTAACGCCCTAATGATTTTTATACTAAATTATAGTCCACATAAAACAATATAATTGAACAGAGAATACCAACATACAGTTGCAGTGTGTACGAGTAGCTCAGCTTATACTTTTATAGTTATTATTTTATAGACAAATAATAACAACAAAGCCTCAACAATCACTACTACACGTTTTTCCTTCAAGTCGTTCCGCAAGTTTCTCAGATGTGATACACAATCGCTAACAAGCGTTGTGTGCTCATCCAGGTGTCCAGTTGAACACTCTAAGTTATTTAGTTCTAGATTTATCAAAACTGTAGCTAGGAGTAGTAAAGAGCCAGCCTCACTAACAAACAAGTAATGTTCCCCCCATCTCTACCCCACAAAGTCCCCGCCTTCCCCGCCCACAAATTCTACAGAAGAACATATCTTCCTCATTTACAGTAAACTCTAGCAATGAAGTTTTTTAATATTCTTGATGTATTTCAGCCAAAGATGATAGTACAAATTTCAACTCAAAATAGAACTAATGTCATTTATAGAAAACTAATTGGTAACACTATTAACTACTTTTTTATGTGGTCATAAAGATAATCTTTTAGTATTTTCCCGCAACATATTTATTATTTTTAAAGAGACAAACAATATTATTAAAAACAATATATATATTTGTTGATCGAACACCCTTAATGTAGATGATGGTGGAACTATTAACTAAACATAAACTACAAGTTTATGGTCAGATAGGTAGGCGAGTTTTTAGATATTATATGAAGGATGATGGGAGGCTTATTGACATAAATGTAAAACCGAGGACTGTTAATAGTTTATGCGATGAGTGGTAGGACGGTAGTCCAATGTATTTCAATGGTGAAAGAGTTATCAATGTTTATGGTTTCAAAGGAGGGTGTGCTACCACGAGCTGAAAAGTGAACGATGGAATTCTAGTTACTAATGTGTTGTCCTGTTGGGAGGAGGGGAAGGGTGTGCTACCACGAGCTGTCAAGTGAATGATGGAAGTCTAGATATTAATGTGTTGTTTTGTTGGGAGGAGGGGAGGGGTGTGCTACCTCGAGTTGTCAAGTGAATGATGAAAGTCTAGCTACTAATGTGTTGTTCTGTTGGGTGGAGGGGAGGTGTGTGCTACCACGAGCTGTCAAGTGAATGATGGAAGTCTAGCTACTAATGTGTTGTTCTGTTGGGTGGAGGGGAGGGTGTGCTACCACGAGCTGTCAAGTGAATGATGGAAGTCTAGCTACTAATGTGTTGTTCTGTTGGGAGGAGGGAGAAGTGTGCTACCACGGATTGTCAAGTGAATGATGGAAGTCTAGCTACTAATGTGTTGTTCTGTTGGGAGGAGGGAGGGGTGTGCTACCACGAGCTGTCAAGTGAATGATGGAAGTCTAGCTACTAATGTGTTGTTCTGTTGGGAGGAGGGAGGGGTGTGCTACCACGAGCTGTCAAGTGAATGATGGAAGTCTAGCTACTAATGTGTTGTTCTGTTGGGAGGAGGGGAGGGGTGTGCTACTTCGAGTTGTCAAGTGAATGATGGAAGTCTAGCTACTAATGTGTTGTTCTGTTGGGAGGAGGGAGGGGTGTGCTACCACGAGCTGTCAAGTGAATGATGGAAGTCTAGCTACTAATGTGTTGTTCTGTTGGGAGGAGGGGACGGGTGTGCTACTTCGAGTTGTCAAGTGAATGATGGAAGTCTAGCTACTAATGTGTTGTTCTGTTGGGAGGAGGGAGGAGTGTGCCACCACGAGTTGTCAAGTGAATGATGGAAATCTAGCTACTAATGTGTTGTTCTGTTGGGAGGAGAGGGGTTGTGCTACCACGAGCTATCAAGTGAATGATGGAAGTCTAGCTACTAATGTGTTGTTCTGTTGGGAGGAGGGAGGGGTGTGCTACCACGAGCTGTCAAGTGAATGATGGAGGTCTAGCTACTAATGTGTTGTTGTGTTGGGAGGAGTGGAGGGATGTACCACCCCGAGGTGTTAAGTGAATGATGGAAGTCTAGCTACTAATGTGTTGTTTTGTTGGGAGGAGGGGAGGGGTGTGCTACCACGAGCTGTCAAGTGAATGATGGAAGTCTAGCTACTAATGTGTTGTTCTGTTGGGAGGAGGGAGGGGTGTGCTACCACGAGTTGTCAAGTGAATGATGGAAGTCTAGTTACTAATGTGTTGTTCTGTTGGGTGGAGGGGAGGGTGTGCTACCACGAGTTGTCAAGTAAATGATGGAAGTCTAGCTACTAATGTGTTGTTCTGTTGGGAGGAGGGAGAAGTGTGCTACCACGGATTGTCAAGTGAATGATGGAAGTCTAGCTACTAATGTGTTGTTCTGTTGGGAGGAGGGAAGGGTGTGCTACCACGAGCTGTTAATTGAATGATGGAAGTCTAGCTACTAATGTGTTGTTCTGTTGGGTGGAGGGGAGGGTGTGCTACCATGAGCTGTCAAGTGAATGATGGAATTCTAGCTACTAATGTGTTGTTCTGTTGAGAGGAGGGAGGGGTGTGCTACCACGAGTTGTCAAGTGAATGATGGAAGTCTAGCTACTAATGTGTTGTTCTGTTGAGAGGAGGGAGGGGTGTGCTACCACGAGTTGTCAAGTGAATGATGGAAGTCTAGCTACTAATGTGTTGTTCTGTTGGGAGGAGGGAGGGGTGTGCTACCACGAGTTGTCAAGTGAATGATGGAAGTCTAGCTACTAATGTGTTGTTCTGTTGAGAGGAGGGAGGGGTGTGCTACCACGAGTTGTCAAGTGAATGATGGAAGTCTAGCTACTAATGTGTTGTTCTGTTGAGAGGAGGGAGGGGTGTGCTACCACGAGTTGTCAAGTGAATGATGGAAGTCTAGCTACTAATGTGTTGTTCTGTTGGGTGGAGGGGAGGTGTGTGCTACCACGAGCTGTCAAGTGAATGATGGAAGTCTAGCTACCAATGTGTTGTTCTGTTGGGAGGAGGGAGGGGTGTGCTACCACGAGTTGTCAAGTGAATGATGGAAGTCTAGCTACTAATGTGTTGTTCTGTTGAGAGGATGGAGGGGTGTGCTACCACGAGTTGTCAAGTAAATGATGGAAGTCTAGCTACTAATGTGTTGTTCTGTTGGGAGGAGGGAGGGGTGTGCCACCACGAGTTGTCAAGTGAATGATGGAAGTCTAGCTACTAATGTGTTGTTCTGTTGGGAGGAGGGAGAGGTGTGCTACCACGAGTTGTCAATTGAATGATGGAAGTCTAGATACTAATGTGTTGTTTTGTTGGGAGGAGGGGAGGATGTGCTACCACGAGCTGTCAAGTGAATGATGGAAGTCTAGCTACTAATGTGTTGTTCTGTTGGGAGGAGGGAGGGGTGTGCCACCACGAGTTGTCAAGTGAATGATGGAAGTTCAGTTACTAATGTGTTGTTCTGTTGGGTGGAGGGGAGGGTGTGCCACCACGAGTTGTCAAGTGAATGCTGGAAGTCTAGCTACTAATGTGTTGTTCTGTTGGGAGGAGGGAGGGGTGTGCTACCACGAGCTGTCAAGTGAATGATGGAAGTCTAGCTACTAATGTGTTGTTCTGTTGGGAGGAGGGGACGGGTGTGCTACTTCGAGTTGTCAAGTGAATGATGGAAGTCTAGCTACTAATGTGTTGTTCTGTTGGGAGGAAGGAGGGGTGTGCCACCACGAGTTGTCAAGTGAATGATGGAAGTCTAGCTACTAATGTGTTGTTCTGTTGGGTGGAGGGGAGGGTGTGCTACCACGAGCTGTCAAGTGAATGATGGAAGTCTAGCTACTAATGTGTTGTTCTGTTGGGAGGAGGGAGAAGTGTGCTACCACGAGCTGTCAAGTGAATGATGGAAGTCTAGCTACTAATGTGTTGTTCTGTTGGGAGGAGGGGACGGGTGTGCTACTTCGAGTTGTCAAGTGAATGATGGAAGTCTAGCTACTAATGTGTTGTTCTGTTGGGAGGAGGGAGGGGTGTGCCACCACGAGTTGTCAAGTGAATGATGGAAGTCTAGCTACTAATGTGTTGTTCTGTTGGGAGGAGGGGGGTTGTGCTACCACGAGCTATCAAGTGAATGATGGAAGTCTAGCTACTAATGTGTTGTTCTGTTGGGAGGAGGGAGGGGTGTGCTACCACGAGCTGTCAAGTGAATGATGGAGGTCTAGCTACTAATGTGTTGTTGTGTTGGGAGGAGTGGAGGGATGTACCACCCCGAGGTGTTAAGTGAATGATGGAAGTCTAGCTACTAATGTGTTGTTTTGTTGGGAGGAGGGGAGGGGTGTGCTACCACGAGCTGTCAAGTGAATGATGGAAGTCTAGCTACTAATGTGTTGTTCTGTTGGGAGGAGGGAGGGGTGTGCTACCACGAGTTGTCAAGTGAATGATGGAAGTCTAGTTACTAATGTGTTGTTCTGTTGGGTGGAGGGGAGGGTGTGCTACCACGAGTTGTCAAGTAAATGATGGAAGTCTAGCTACTAATGTGTTGTTCTGTTGGGAGGAGGGAGAAGTGTGCTACCACGGATTGTCAAGTGAATGATGGAAGTCTAGCTACTAATGTGTTGTTCTGTTGGGAGGAGGGAAGGGTGTGCTACCACGAGCTGTTAATTGAATGATGGAAGTCTAGCTACTAATGTGTTGTTCTGTTGGGAGGAGGGAGGGGTGTGCTACCATGAGCTGTCAAGTGAATGATGGAAGTCTAGCTACTAATGTGTTGTTCTGTTGAGAGGAGGGAGGGGTGTGCTACCACGAGTTGTCAAGTGAATGATGGAAGTCTAGCTACTAATGTGTTGTTCTGTTGAGAGGAGGGAGGGGTGTGCTACCACGAGTTGTCAAGTGAATGATGGAGGTCTAGCTACTAATGTGTTGTTCTGTTGGGAGGAGGGAGGGGTGTGCTACCACGAGTTGTCAAGTGAATGATGGAAGTCTAGCTACTAATGTGTTGTTCTGTTGAGAGGAGGGAGGGGTGTGCTACCACGAGTTGTCAAGTGAATAATGGAAGTCTAGCTACTAATGTGTTGTTCTGTTGAGAGGAGGGAGGGGTGTGCTACCACGAGTTGTCAAGTGAATGATGGAAGTCTAGCTACTAATGTGTTGTTCTGTTGGGTGGAGGGGAGGTGTGTGCTACCACGAGCTGTCAAGTGAATGATGGAAGTCTAGCTACTAATGTGTTGTTCTGTTGGGAGGAGGGAGGGGTGTGCTACCACGAGTTGTCAAGTGAATGATGGAAGTCTAGCTACTAATGTGTTGTTCTGTTGAGAGGAGGGAGGGGTGTGCTACCACGAGTTTTCAAGTGAATGATGGAAGTCTAGCTACTAATGTGTTGTTCTGTTGAGAGGAGGGAGGGGTGTGCTACCACGAGTTGTCAAGTGAATGATGGAAGTCTAGCTACTAATGTGTTGTTCTGTTGGGAGGAGGGAGGGGTGTGCTACCACGAGTTGTCAAGTGAATGATGGAAGTCTAGCTACTAATGTGTTGTTCTGTTGAGAGGAGGGAGGGGTGTGCTACCACGAGTTGTCAAGTGAATGATGGAGGTCTAGCTACTAATGTGTTGTTCTGTTGGGAGGAGGGAGGGGTGTGCTACCACGAGTTGTCAAGTGAATGATGGAAGTCTAGCTACTAATGTGTTGTTCTGTTGAGAGGAGGGAGGGGTGTGCTACCACGAGTTGTCAAGTGAATGATGGAAGTCTAGCTACTAATGTGTTGTTCTGTTGAGAGGAGGGAGGGGTGTGCTACCACGAGTTGTCAAGTGAATGATGGAAGTCTAGCTACTAATGTGTTGTTCTGTTGGGTGGAGGGGAGGTGTGTGCTACCACGAGCTGTCAAGTGAATGATGGAAGTCTAGCTACTAATGTGTTGTTCTGTTGGGAGGAGGGAGGGGTGTGCTACCACGAGTTGTCAAGTGAATGATGGAAGTCTAGCTACTAATGTGTTGTTCTGTTGAGAGGAGGGAGGGGTGTGCTACCACGAGTTGTCAAGTGAATGATGGAAGTCTAGCTACTAATGTGTTGTTCTGTTGAGAGGAGGGAGGGGTGTGCTACCACGAGTTGTCAAGTGAATGATGGAAGTCTAGCTACTAATGTGTTGTTCTGTTGGGAGGAGGGAGGGGTGTGCTACCACGAGCTGTCAAGTGAATGATGGAAGTCTAGCTACTAATGTGTTGTTCTGTAGGGAGGAGGGAGGGGTGTGCTACCATGAGCTGTCAAGTGAATGATGGAAGTCTAGCTACTAATGTGTTGTTCTGTTGAGAGGAGGGAGGGGTGTGCTACCACGAGCTGTCAATTGAATGATGGAAGTCTAGCTACTAATGTGTTGTTCTGTTGGGAGGAGGGAGAAGTGTGCTACCACGGATTGTCAAGTGAATGATGGAAGTCTAGCTACTAATGTGTTGTTCTGTTGGGAGGAGGGAGGGGTGTGCTACCACGAGCTGTCAATTGAATGATGGAAGTCTAGCTACTAATGTGTTGTTCTGTTGGGAGGAGGGAGGGGTGTGCTACCATGAGTTGTCAAGTGAATGATGGAAGTCTAGCTACTAATGTGTTGTTCTGTTGGGAGGAGGGAGGGGTGTGCTACCACGAGTTGTCAAGTGAATGATGGAAGTCTAGCTACTAATGTGTTGTTCTGTTGGGAGGAGGGAGGGGTGTGCTACCACGAGCTGTCAAGTGAATGATGGAAGTCTAGCTACTAATGTGTTGTTCTGTTGGGAGGAGGGGAGGGGTGTGCTACCACGAGCTGTCAAGTGATGAATAAGATTTTTATATCTTAATAAGGGAGATCCTCAATAGTTTATAAGGCGAAAGATAATACATGTAGTGTTAAATTGCAGATAAACGGGAGATTCCTAAGAACATGGATAGTTTATGTGTCAAGAGGGAAGCATTACTGAGAGATAATGTGCTGTATTGTGGAATGCTGTACAAGTCGGTGGGTCTCAGAGACCAAACATATTTACCAACTGTGGAAATCAGGTTAAATGTAGATTCCTCATTGATTTAATAATATTTTTACAAACATTTCCCTAAATTTTGCATGACTTATGTTTTAGAATCATAGTCAGTAGCTCATATCTCCCATAATAATTGTTTCAAAGTACCCTTTATAGTTTTAGTTGTGAATAAAAATGATCTTGACCCTACTCGCAATGTCAGTTCAACAGTTAGCGAATTGTGTTTCTGGAAAGTAAACGATGGACAACTCTGTTCCACACGTAAAACGAGTTGGCAATTTATAACAGTCGACTCAGAGATTAACTGCCTGTCTAGAATTACAAAGGAATTTCCTCTCCATACGGATATTTTCAATGCTGTATCCAAATCAGCCTTTAATTGAACTAAATCTGCATTAATTTAGTTGAAACGTTTTAAAAACCAAGTATTTTTCTTGTCAGTATTAGCAGTATCTACTTCCACCACTACTTCAATTTATTAGTCAAACTGCAACTTTTGCAACAAATGTATTTTTGAACAATGAAACGTTTTCAAGGAAAAACACGAAGAAAATATAAAAATAGCATTTGTATTTCTTAAATAGCCATACCGTCCAAACAATTCCTGCTTTCTGAACATTAAACTAATACTGTTAAATTTGAAACAACGTAAAATGGGTTCATGAGTTGTAAAAAAGAGGCCAAACAAACATTGTATTCCATATCAGAAATATCCAATACCACAATCTAAAAAAAAATTTTCTCAAATTTTATCTGGATGATCGGGAAAATAGTCATATGAAGATTTTTCACATTCAACAAATCCTAGGTGGTACGGAGCTCTCACGAAGGAAGTGGACTTTAAAGAATCATTATGTAGTTCTTTAGGGAGATGTAACTATCAAAAAATTAAAGGTAACTTAAACTCGTAATTGACAAGCCCAGATTGTAACTGTGGAAAACCTACTCAAACACACTATTTCAGATTTCCTTTATTGAAAAGTGGGATTAGTAAACATGCTCATGGAGGTAAATAAAATATTCAAATACCATTCAAGTTTACCATTCAAGTTTACAGGTTCAGATTTTAATTATTTTAATCAGCAGAGTCATATTAATTTTTGTTAGAAAATAGCAATTAAAATAAAGTATAAATATTGAGTAAAGCATGCACATTTACTTTAGATAAAAATAATAAAAAATCTAAATTAATTAAAAAACACGTGATGATGGTTTGTAGTATTAATATTTGCTTATAATCAAAATTATTTTGGCTTTAAAGGTTCGTAGCTTTCATTGAGTGCAGCACTTGTAAGGGTGGTCCGCCATTAAAACAGCCTCTTTCCACTAGACCAGTATGTCCAGTGCACGCTGAGCGCAGCACTTGTATGGTTGGTCCGCCATTAAAACAGCTTCTTTCGACTAGAATAGTATGTCCAGTGCACGCTGAGCGCAGCACTTGTATGGTGGGTCCGGCATTAGAACAGCCTCTTTCCACTAGACCAGTATGTCTAGTGCACGCTGAGCGCAGTACTTGTATGGTTGGTCCGGCATTACAACAGCCTCTTTCCACTAGAGCAGTATGTCCAGTGCACGCTGAGCGCAGTACTTGTATGGTTGGTCCGGCATTACAGCAGCCTCTTTCCACTAGACCAGTATGTCTAGTGCACGCTGAGCGCAGTACTTGTATGGTTGGTCCGGCATTACAACAGCCTCTTTCCACTAGACCAGTATGTCTAGTGCACGCTGAGCTCAGTACTTGTATGGTTGGTCCGGCATTACAACAGCCTCTTTCCACTAGACCAGTATGTCCAGTGCACGCTGAGCGCAGTACTTGTATGGTTGGTCCGGCAATACAACAGCCTCTTTCCACTAGACCAGTATGTCTAGTGCACGCTGAGCGCAGTACTTGTATGGTTGGTCCGGCATTACAACAGCCTCTTTCCACTAGACCAGTATGTCCAGTGCACGCTGAGCGCAGTACTTGTATGGTTGGTCCGGCATTACAGCAGCCTCTTTCCACTAGACCAGTATGTCCAGTGCACGCTGAGCGCAGTACTTGTATGGTTGGTCCGGCAATACAACAGCCTTTTTCCACTAAACCAGTATGTCTAGTGCACGCTGAGCGCAGTACTTGTATGGTTGGTCCGGCATTACAACAGCCTCTTTCTACTAGACCAGTATGTACAGTGCACGCTGAGCGCAGTACTTGTATGGTTGGTCCGGCATTACAACAGCCTCTTTCCACTAGACCAGTATACCAGTATGTCCAGTGCACGCTAAGCGCAGCACTTGTATGGTTGGTCCGGCATTACAACAGCCTCTTTCCCAATGCACGCCTCACAAGAAGAGTGAATAATTGTTTGGTGAGACGAGTTTACCTTTGTGAGAGAACCTTATTTCAAAGAATTGGAATTCAGTCCAAGGTTACACAGTAGAAATGTGGTGTAATCAGGGAGCAGGAAGTCCAAGTTTCATTATGGTTACACTTGTTTCATTATTTCAGTAAAATACCACTTTCTTTGTCGATACCAGGTTGTTCCGGTTCCTTTACTACCCATCCTCCTACATATTTTGGGTAAATAACATTTTGCCATAATGTGGTCCTATTTAAATGTTATTTGACGGTATACCTTTTGCTGTAAGGGATATCTTTAATTGTTTCTATTTTAGACTTGCCTCAATTTATATTTAATTTTACGATTTCGCGTGTTAACCTAATATGTACTTTATTTCTTATGTCAAAATCTAAGTTTGCACATTTATTAATTTCCTTATTAGAAGAATTCACTGTTATTTACTATCACAATACTCCCCACTACTAATTTAATTTTAACAGGTATACGCAAATTATATATATCCAGCAGCTTTTTTAAAAAAATGGTTAAAATTTCAAAGAATAAATAACAAATTCAAGTGTAGTAAGGGAGTATCATGTAGTATTGGCTAAATGAACTGCAATAAAACCCTTAGATAATTGCCTTACTAAATATGTTATTTTCCAACTAGATCAACTACACTACTTAATTGAGAAAGACTGTGTATTTAAGAAATAAATAATTAAGAAATTTTATAAAACCAACGAAAAATCTTTAAATTGTACAAGGTATTTTTCATTATCTGAAAGTAATCAACACTGTTTCAAGAAGAACATTAAATAAGAAGATAATGAGTTTGAGTAAACTATCATAAAACTCATTATCTTATTATTTAATGTTTTTCTTGAAACAATATTGATTACTTTCAGATTACTAAAAATACCTTGTACATTTTAAAGATTATTCATTAGTTTTATCGAATTTCTTAATTATTTTTTGATTGATGAGTACCTGATGGAAAAATTTCGTGACATATCGAAAGTATTCCTGAAGGTAATAATAAGAAAATTATGAAGATAATTAATTTTAAAATGTTTTCAGTTTGTAAATTTACTAAGTAAATTAGTATTGTTGAATATTAGTAAGTATATTTTCATAGCAAATATATTGAAGCGAACCTAAGATATATTTCTAATGAGCAAAACACATTAAACTTTAAAGCCAAGTTTATAACTGTGGGTGATATTAGTACTATAGCGCGTTAAATTTAATTAAGTTTGGTCTACATCTGTTTAATTAAGTCTAAACCGACTCTATATTCGATATAATCCAACATATAATCCAATAAACTAAACACTATTCGATATAATCCAAAGGATGATTTTCTTGGATTAATTCCGATATCTGATAATGTTGACAGTTGGTGTTATTGAGATTTTCACCAACACGTTAATTAGGTTGTCTGTATGTAGATATTATGCGTTCTGTATTTGCCTATCTACTCCTAAACCAGGTCTTCTCAATTGTGTAATTAAATACATATCTTCAAGGAACATAATTATCAAATGACTTTTCTGGAACTCATTGGATATATTAGTGAAATAATCCGTAATGAAAGGAAAGTCATTTTGAACCATTAAAAGCAATAAGAGCAACCCTTTAAGAAAAAGAAAAAAATCGGTACCTTTGAAAATTTGTTGTAATTTTATTAAATATGTTTAAATCGATGATTTTCGGTTGTTCATTAAATTGTTTTATATTAAATAGTGGTAATATATTAGATTTCTACAACAGAATAAATCTGTCAGTTAAATTGTGTAGATAAGTATATATCTTCAAAGAACATAAACAACACGTTCTCAGTTGTGTTCGAAAATTAAATTAGTTATATCAACTTTCTGAAGATTAATGTTACGTTGAAAGAAACATAATCTTCCATCCATCTTTATGTCAGCTGTTAAGTAAAGGTTGGCTAAACATGTAACTTATGTAAACTACCAAAATACCAAAACTACCAAAATAGGGCTAATGAATAATTTTCAGTTGATGAATAACTAATTAAACCAGAAAAAATTTTTCCTAGTCCTTACATCAGCTTTTTAAGAAGTAGCTGACTCTCACGACAAAACATTACTAAACTACAGTTATCAATAAAATGAGAGAGAAAAACTTATTGTTATTTCATATTTTCAAAAGAAAATCAAAATAAATGTTTACATACATATAAAAAAGTATTGTGCCTTTTACATCAAATTGATAAGTAGTAACTACAATGTACTAGTAAATAAAATTTTTGTTATATACTTATGTAATTCTTTGTTTAGAGATAAGTAAAATTAAAAGTACTTCAATAACAATGTATTTAGCTCATTTAAAAAAGTGTCCTCTGTTATTTATCACCCAGTCTTTGAAATTGGCATAATATATTCTAAAAATGTTATCTTCTGACACTTTTGGGTAAAACGTGTAGTTTATTTTTATATTTGACAGCCACCATATTGAAACTGATAATCTTGGAAAAACAGGTTTTTTACATGAAATTTATTTTTCTAAGATCAACTTTCTTCATACAAACATTCAGTATTGTATGTAAAAAGTTTTTGAGATATTCAAAGTTTTGTAAAAAAAAAAAAAAAAAAAAAAAAAAAAATACAGACACACATACAGAAAACGAATCGAGAAAAGAAACATGTTATATTGAATAATTTACTTATGTTGACCTGACAAACAATCCTCTACAATAAGTGACGGTGGAAGCTGGACACCTGTATATGACAAGGATTGTTTTTATGGTTCATTTAAAAGTATATATGTTGACTAAAAATCTTAATGAAAACAAACTTTTATTATAAAATGTTAAACTGGTCGTGAAAAGTACCTAACTCATTGCTACAAGAGGAAGATGGGGCCAATGATTTATTATATTAAAGTATTGGTTTGCTTAAGTCAAAATATCAAGAAAGTTCACGAATTATCTAAATATTTGTAATTATTTTGGAAGTTTATGTAGAGCGACGTACGGTAAACAGGGAGTACCCTAAGAAGGCATCGTAAAAATTACTGTTGTACTGTGCAGCTCGGATTTAACACTGAATTAATGTAAGCACGTATCGTCTGTGAGAAATCGTGCTAGTATATGATTATTATGGTGTATAAAAATAGCATTTCGTGATAATGTATAAAAAGGTCTTCTTAAGATTATTAAAAATCTTAAATTTCAAACATAACTTATTATAATATTAACTCCATTACAAATAGAAAAAAACCTTTCTTAGGCTAATTTTACCTGATTACAGAGCCAACGCATAATTCTTGCGTACTACTGCTTTGTTCCTAGTTTACTCCACTGCTGAATATATTCAAACTATGGATACCATAATTAATGACTGCCTATTGCGTTCTTTGGCTGGTCCTAATTCAATCGGAGAAGCAGGTATTGAATGATTATGATTCATTTGATTTAGCTTTATGTCGAGAGATCAGTATCTACTAAGGCACAAGTGTTCTCTACTATAGTTTTTATTTTATTTAGATATGGTTTATAAATCTAATTTTTAATAATTTATATGTATGGTAGTTGGACTATGAAAGCTTTACAATATAGGGTAAAGACAGGTATTTTTGGCACACACTAGTTATCGGCACTCTTATTTTAAAATTATTGCTGTAAATAAACAAATATGTACAATTACCAAAACTTGCCTGAGTATTCATTAGTCTATGTCTTATCACTTGCAGTCTGTTTCAGTGCAGTATAACCTTCCGTTCCAGATGTTATAAAGTTATAAGAAACACATGTAATATTAGAAGAAATTTAGCTTCATTTCTTAGCAAAATCATAAGTGAATTGAACTATTGTACTTCAGTGTACTCACCCTCTGTAAATACTTTTGTATTGCGAATGTTATGTATGGATTCATTAATTACTATTGTTCACATAACCTTGAAGAGTTCGTGTATTTACCTGAGTTAAGGGGTAGTGTAAATTATAAGTTAAAGGGGGTGCCAACAACTGATGCTGATTTGTGTTCATTTTCAGTTATTGGCACCTGTACCAATAGCTCGTACTATAGGCATGCCAATAACTGGATCTTTTGATATAATTCTAGTTGGCACTGCCAGTTACTGGTACTATTGGCATGCCAAGTAGGGTGAAGCCAGGTATTATTAGCACACACTAATTATTAGCACTATCATTTTATAAATTTTAAATTTAGTAAGCCTTTTATATACACAAGCCGATAGCCTATGTATGATTAGTGATAGGTAACAGCCCAAATATTGCGATAATATAGGTGCCAATAACTAGTTTATCTATAACTGAGTGTAGGGTGCCAATAACTACTGACATAAGCTATTTTTACTTAAAATCAATAAAAAAATATTATATGGCATCAGATGTTGATTTTTGTTATTCCCTTATTACATAACACTAATACACTTTACAAAATAAAAATATTTTAGATAATATTAAGTGTTTCTGTGAAGTGTAGACGAAATTGAATGGCGTTGCGTCCTTTAAAGTGCCAATAACTGGCGATTTACCCTATAAATGTGTAGCTAACAAATAACATAAAGTCCTAAAATATACTTAAAATCCTAAAATTACTTAGTTCTTAAGTATTAAATGTAAGTATTTTCTTTCTTGTGACAGCTAAAACAGTTCTAAAATTAAGTTCTAAAGATTCTATTTTTTCTAAATAAGGGAAGAACTGCTCATTTTTAACAAATTTTTAAACAAACATTATGAGGGTGAAGTTAAAAGAAAAACTCAAAAATACTATTTTGTGTTTTTTGCGTAAAAAAAACTTGGATATGATTGAGTATTGTAAAACAACAACAGTTAGCCAAAGTTTTACCGTATAACCACATTGTTGCAAGAAATGACGATTGTTGAATCTCAATAATCATTATAAAGCAGCAACCTCTAGATGCTTTTTGTGAGCACCAACTATCAACAATTGTTTCAAATGTACAGCATAAAACTGTTACATTTTAAAGCACAATGGCTTCAAAATGGTAAAGTTGTTAAAAAGTGGCCTTTCACAAACACAAATATTAATAAATAATATTTACTCACACTTGTCTCTATGTCTCATTTTACATTATGTTTTGTGAGATAACTTAATTTATTATAACATATTTTACTTCTTACCATATTCAACAGAAAATTCTATTACATTGCTTATAATAGAAGTACTTTACATTTAAAGGATCCATATATTGTACAAATTAATAAAAGTACTAATCTCAGACTTATATTGACCAATTTAAAAGTTCGCAATACCTTAACCACTACAAAATATACAACATATATAATGGCATACTTTAGTTGTATTAATACGAGCAGTAAATACAATTCCTCTAAAAATCCACACAAATTCTTAAATTAGTTATTGAACATGACATGTTTTAGAGAATTCCGTCTCCAAGAAAAGCTTTTCTTGTCATCCAAATATATTGGTTCTTGGAACATACACCCATAGTATAAGCAGACATTTAGTGGTATTTTCAAGACATAATGAAAATTCTCTTGAATTACCTTGTATAAGAAAGAGGACTGATGTAGTTTGTTGAATAACTGCATAAAAACTAGCTGATAAAAAAAACTGTATACACACTATAGTAATAAAAGAACAGACCATTTTCTAATTAATAATGGAGCTTAATTTAATCCTCAGTAAGTTATTATAAAAAAAGAATATTTATGTTTCTTTTTTTTCTTATTTATACTTCGTTTTCTGTATTTTCATACAACATTTAAAAGCAATAACATAACTAAAATAGTAAACATAAATTATTGGTTTTCTGATGTATTTTTAATCACTACGTTACTTATTGATAAGGTACAAGTTTCTAGAATAACGTGGAGAAGAATTGAATAGTTTTTGGAATAACGTGGAGAAGAATTGAATAGTTTCTAGAATAACGCGGAGAAGAATTGAATAGTTTCTAGAATAACGTGGAGAAGAATTGAATAGTTTCTGGAATAACGTGGAGAAGAATTGAATAGTTTCTAGAATAACGTGGAGAAGAATTGAATAGTTTCTAGAATAACGTGGAGAAGAATTGAATAGTTTCTGGAATAACGTGGAGAAGAATTGAATAGTTTCTAGAATAACGCGGAGAAGAATTGAATAGTTTCTGGAATAACTTGGAGAAGAATTGAATAGTTTTTGGAATAACGTGGAGAAGAATTGAATAGTTTCTAGAATAACGCGGAGAAGAATTGAATAGTTTCTAGAATAACGTGGAGAAGAATTGAATAGTTTCTGGAATAACGTGGAGAAGAATTGAATAGTTTCTAGAATAACGCGGAGAAGAATTGAATAGTTTCTGGAATAACGTGGAGAAGAATTGAATAGTTTCTAGAATAACGTGGAGAAGAATTGAATAGTTTCTAGAATAACGTGGAGAAGAATTGAATAGTCTCTAGAATAACGAATAGTTTCTAGAATAACGTGGAGAAGAATTGAATAGTTTCTAGAATAACGTGGAGAAGAATTGAATAGTTTCTGGAATAACGTGGAGAAGAATTGAATAGTTTCTAGAATAACGCGGAGAAGAATTGAATAGTTTCTGGAATAACGTGGAGAAGAATTGAATAGTTTCTAGAATAACGTGGAGAAGAATTGAATAGTTTCTAGAATAACGTGGAGAAGAATTGAATAGTTTCTAGAATAACGTGGAGAAGAATTGAATAGTTTCCAAGATAAAAACCCTGAAATGTAGTTTTTAAATTAGTAATTTATAGGTCTACAAAATTGTTTTGTAGGTTAACGTAGAATGCTGTAGTATCTTGATTCTTGCTTACAAACAGCTCTGAAAGACACAAACAGATATTTCCGGCGTAAGTAACTATCGGTGACAATATAAGTAATAATCCTTTAAATGTTATGATAATTTATGATTTTTCTCTATATTTAATCGGAATCAATATGTGGGAATTAATTTTATATACCGTATGTTTAATTAAGTTTCATAATTATGTTTTTGAGGATAAAAACAGTTCTCTGAGCTAATAATGTTGCGAATGTGACATGACTACCTTAATTACTAGAAACAAACTAAACAAATCTTTTTTATTTCAAGGCGATTATTATTTTGAAGTTTTGTGAAAATAATCCTATATAGGCTAAAGTGAGAATATATCTGAATTCATGTTTGTGTTTTCAGTAATTACTTTCAATTTTGATTGATCACACAATGCCGTATTAGATATCCTAACCCTCAAATATTGGGACAGGAATATTCCTAACTTCATCTCTTAAACAACCATATTTTACATTACATTATTATAAATTAAATGTTGATATAATTTCACAATGGCCGCTGGTTTATTACAACCTCTCCTTTACATATATTTCTTTTAACATAAAAAAAGAATCAAAGTTACTAAGCTTAAAATATTTTATTATCTTTCCTAATTAGTAGTTTGGAAAGAAACAAATCAGGTTTTTATTTGCTGTCGCAAGAATGTGAGAAAGAAACACAAATTCAAACTGTCCTTTTGGCTTTATTGTAAGTAGAAAATACCTTTTTTGTAAAACAGCTTATTGGTCAAAGATAATGGAAAATTTAATATTTAACTACAGGTATAGGTTGTAAGTAACAACAATATTTGTCATATATATAAGCTCACAATATTTAATACACTATTGTTCCAACATTTTGGAATATTATCTGTAAATACAAGAAAATAGCTTATTCATTAGTCAAGACATGGGCTGACACTATGCATAGACAGTAAAAACAATTTTTTCATTTATTTAATATAATTGCTGATAACAATCATTGTTATATGTTTTGAATTAATAAATAAATAGCATTCCGTTTTTTAATTTCAATTGTATTTTTATTTCAATAATAAAAAAAAAAAAAAACATTATTCATTATTCGCCCAATCGTGGGCGAATATGAGGGGTGAATGAGTGTGATGAGTGTAGATGAACGAGTGTAGTAATTGTTACTAATTAAAGTCGACTGTTCCTCAGAAATAGCTATTTATTAATATCCTAATAGCCGGGGCAAATTAAGATTAAGTAAACTGTATATACTTCAAGAAGTAAACCATCCAACCAAGCTTTGACGACATGTGTAATGATAGCACAAGTGTAAAATAGAAAATCAAACAATGTAACGTAATAAAAGACGTACTACCAAATCATACATTCATACACTGGTAGTTCTAAAAATTACGATCTAGAGAGTCATGAAAATATAAATGAAATTAAAAGCCAGAATGCTATTGATTTATAAATAAAAAAACATAGGACAATGATTTTTAACAGTAATTATATTAAATAATTAAAAAAATTATATTTCCTGTCTATGTATAAGTTGGAGAATACTGTGTATATACGTCACGTATTTCATCTTTAATGTATTTATAAAATACTATTTTAATAAACCTAAAACAAATGAGAGTAGCACATATTATATTAATTACTAATATTAATTAATAACATCTATAACATCAGCAGAAACAAAACAAAGAAAATAAAATATTACGGAAGATATAAAATAAGTAACAAATATTACCAATTATACTACGTACTTAGTATATAATGCTACTAACAATAACCGAAGATCTGCATTTTGATATTTAATATCAAGCAATAATTTTGCCCCAGACCTCTTTGGTTTCTCTATAAAAAGGCGGGCGTGTTTGTATCTGAAAGGATTCTAGTTACGAACAACAGTGAGAACATGGCAACTGTCACATCTGTTATATATTCTAATTAAACTTAATGTTTAATGTTTTGTTTCTAGCATAGTAATGATATACATTGTTACCGTGTTTACTGAATAAATAGAATCACCCATTGCAGTGTACATAATTCTCCAGATTTCCAAAACAGTTGTTCTATGTACTTCCCATAACAATTACCAATCCCTCCTTTGCCATCTGCTACAACCATAAGTTTTGTTACATAGAACAATATTTTTTAAAGACAGAATATCGGTTACAGAGGATATAACATAAGTGTTAGTGGATAGAATGGCAGTCTCAGTGGTTAAAAGGGTCCCAGAAGATATACCATAAGTCTTAGTGGTTATACCAACAGCTTCAATGGATATACCAACAGTCTTAGTGGATATACCAACCGTGTCAGTGAATATAATAACAGTGCCAGAAGATATACCAATATTCTCAGAGGCTAAAAAACAGTCCCAGTGGATATAACAACAGTCTTAGTGAATATACCAAAAGTGTCGGTGGATATACCAACAGTGCCAGTAGATATACTAACAGTCTCAGTGGCTAGTGGCTAAAAAACAGCCCCAGTGGATATAACAACAGTCTTAGTGAATATACCGACAGTGTCAGTGGATATACAAACAGTCTCAGCGGATAGAACACAGTCTAAGTGGATATACCAACAGTGACAGTAGATATACCAACAGCCTCAGTGGATATTCCAACAGTCTCAGTGGATATTCCAACGGTTTCAGTGGAAAGAACACAGTCCCAGTGAATATACCAACAGTCCCAGTGGATATACCAACAGTCCCATTGCATATACCAACAGTGTCAGTGGATAGAACACAGTCCAAGTGGATATACCAACAGTCTCAGTGGATAGAACCCAGTCCCAGTGAATA
This sequence comes from Stictocephala bisonia, assembly GCA_035578905.1. Taxonomy (NCBI): domain Eukaryota; kingdom Metazoa; phylum Arthropoda; class Insecta; order Hemiptera; family Membracidae; genus Stictocephala; species Stictocephala bisonia. The sequence goes on along the minus strand of JAQJVL010001725.1, from coordinate 55,926 downwards.
TACCAACAGTGTCAGTGGATAGAACACAGTTCCAGTGGATATACCAACATCGTCAGTGGATATACCAACAGTCCAAGTGGATATACCAATAGTGTCAGTGGATAGAACACAGTCCCAGTGGATATACCAACAGTCCCAGTGGTTATACCAACAGTGTCAATGGATAGAACCCAGTCCCAGTGAATATACCAACAGTGTCAGTGGATAGAACAGTTCCAGTGGATATACCAACATTGTCAGTGGATATACCAACATTCCTAGTGGATATACCAACAGTCCTAGTGGATATACCAACAGTGTCAGTGGATAGAACACAGTTCCAGTGGATATACCAACATTGTCAACAACAGTCCTAGTGGATATACCAACAGTCCTAGAGGGTATACCAACAGTGTCAGTGGATAGAACACAGTTCCAGTGGATATACCAACATTCCTAGTGGATATACCAACAGTCCTAGTGGATATACCAACAGTGTCAGTGGATAGAACACAGTCCCAGTGGATAGATTAAATTAATTAGACAATAGACCCTAGATACTATTGTAAATAAATGTGCACTTTGGCATTGTATACTTCAGTTACATCTTATTCGCCTGCTACTGTTATAGTTTGACAAATTAGTATCTAACAATTTGACATTATGAAATAATACTAGTAACAAACAACGTAATAATGTCGAATAATCAACTTACTGTATTATAAAAATGTCAGGCCTAATCAAAACGGTAATTTTTTCAAACGGTATTTTTAAGAATAATTACAAACTAGGAAATAGCTTTTCATGAATAGTAAACAGTCATTAAAAAGTAATTTAATTTACAATAATTTTAAAGTGTTTATATAAAAAGATTTGCACTATGTTTGAAAAAAAAAAAAAAAAACCAAATACAATTAGTAACACGGTGTAGCTGATGGGTAATTTTACACTAATATTTGTACTGTATTAGATGATTATTTTGTGAGGGTTCTTGGAGTGCAAACCCTTTCTTTAAGACATAAGAGCTCAGCCATGCAGAAATGTTTATAATATACTTTATAAAGAAAGAGACAGCCTGTAAAATAACTCAGTGAAACATTTCAAAACTTAACAAGTTACATGGAACGTTTCTACCTCAGTTAACCCTCTAACAGAACAAGACTCTTCACTTCTCAGCTGTTAGCAGCTTACATAATTTATAACAACATTTTACATTGCATTCAACATGTACTCAGTTTACATTAACTTTCGGGAATATTATATTTAACTGATTAGATCTGTACATGCAAACAGTGTTTATTATGATACGATTTTATGCTCTTAAATATCGTAAAATATTTAAATAATTCGAAAAACTTACTAAATTAGGTTGTAATTCATCTGTTCAATATGCATGAACAATACTTTCGTTTTAAATTTCAATAAGTATTTTCTACCTAAATTTACACAAATCCAAACAGTATCCAAATAATGATAGGTTCAATAGGAACAGTTGATTAAATAGTGTTTGATTTTGGATTGCAGTAACGAATTACACATAAATAATCATTGTAATTTAGTTTGTAAAATAGTTTAACAATGATTTTATAAGTAATTATATAAAATGGGAATAATATATATTACTTGTTACGCTTTAACGTTCTTATTGGATATGTTTTAAATGGCTTAGGTAAGATAGTAAAATTAAGAAAAAAGTGTTTAACTACTATTGAAAGGTCATAAGTATTAATTAAATGACGCAGAAAACATCTAGTACGAGCGGGATTTTATTTTTGTACTTGGGGTTACAGATATTATCAGTAAAACAGTTTAACTAATACTTTGTGATGTTTATTGGTGTTGCACATAACTTTATATTAAGATTATGCTAAGATATTGGTTCAATTACTGTTACCGTCACTTCGATAATCCTCCATATATCTTATTTAAGACTGATAGTTTATTCAACATTGAAAAATACAATATGGACCTTTGAATGAATATGGACAATGGTAGTTTTATATTTAAAATATATGTCACATCCAAAGTGGATGAAATATATTAGTAATTACAATGAGTAAGTGATGAGTACAATGTATATTGGAGTGGCACTTGGATGAGGTTCATTACTGGCTACCTTGAGGCTATCCACCATCAGTGGTGAGTACAATGTAAATTGGAGTGACACTTGGCTAACTTGAGGCTATCTACCATCAGTGGTGAGTGCAATGTATATTGGAATGGCACTTGGATGAGGTTCATTACTGGCTAACTTGAGGCTATCTACCATCAGTGGTGAGTACAATGTATATTGGAATGGCACTTGGATGAGGTTCATTACTGGCTAACTTGAGGCTATCTACCATCAGTGGTGAGTACAATGTATATTGGAGTGACACTTGGCTAACTTGAGGCTATCTACCATCAGTGGTGAGTACAATGTATATTGGAGTGGCACTTGGATGAGGTTCATTACTGGCTACCTTGAGGCTATCTACCATCAGTGGTGAGTACAATGTATATTGGAGTGGCACTTGGATGACGTTCATTACTGGCTACCTTGAGGCTATCTACCATCAGTGGTGAGTACAATGTATATTGGAGTGGCACTTGGATGACGTTCATTACTGGCTACCTTGAGGCTATCTACCATCAGTGGTGAGTACAATGTATATTGGAGTGGCACTTGGATGACGTTCATTACTGGCTACCTTGAGGCTATCTACCATCAGTGGTGAGTACAATGTATATTGGAGTGGCACTTGGATGACGTTCATTACTGGCTACCTTGAGGCTATCTACCATCAGTGGTGAGTACAATGTATATTGGAGTGGCACTTGGATGACGTTCATTACTGGCTACCTTGAGGCTATCTACCATCGGTGGTGAGTACAATGTATACTGAAATGACACTTGGCTAAGCTCCATTACCTTCGCTGAGCTCCACAGTAATTAGATCCAATAATACATAGGATTTTACGAAAATCTCAGTTAGTACTTAGTTGCTATTCGAAATTAGTAACAAATATGAAGTTTTCAGAAGCTCTCAATTCATTCCACAAAAGGAGGAGTAAAATGTTTTATAAATAGAAAACAATTAGCAAATCCCTTTCTTCTCTGTGAGGAATGCGGAGACTTGGCCTCTGGTTTGAGTATTTCATCTCTGAGTTTTGAGACCTCATCATAATATTAGCTCAAGGTTCGTGAAAGCTGAGCCTGATTAGTAAAGAAAATCTATTGAAATTCAAGGACAGTTACATGGACTAGTAGAACTAAACAATGTTGGATTCAAGTCCTGTGTTGGTTACATTGTAGTTAATGAGTCGTGTTATGAGGCTCTTTACCACCATGAGTAGTCACTCATGCTACTCATGGTGGTACTACTACTAGGAGACGTATTTTCCAGCTTTGATTAATTTATTCATATTATAATTTGTCTTCTTATAATACAAAAAAATATTAGCTTATTTGTGGTCATTTGCTTTTAGTTGAAAAAATTATGTTATTGTGTGTATATACAAGGTGTCCGAAAAGTCCTCCCCTCTGCAACTTTTGAACATAATGAAACAAACTAACATCCTTTGGGTGATAGTTATGTATAGACTAATGAAGATTTTTGCGCTTTATGAGAATTTAACTTTTCAACCCAAAATGGGGGGTTGGGAGGCAAGTCCAAAATTTCAAATGCAAACCCCCATAAAGTGACACCTCATTTTAATGGCTTTTACAAAAGAAGAACAATGCCACAAATTAGAGGTCTCTATCTCACTCCAGTACAAAACTACAGCCTGTCTAAGGTTTAATAAAAAGTTCAGCTAAATAAAATTCTGTCCGGACTTACTCTTATCCTAAAATAATTATAATTAACTTTAAAATCTTACTTCGATTTTTTTTCAAACTCAGAGTAAATGCTAAAAATTGTAATTTTAAATGTAATTTGTAGTTTAAATTTTGACAGGCTGTAGTTATGTACTGGATTGTGATAGAGACCTCTAGTTTTTGGAACTGTTCTTCTCTTATAAATACCTTTAAAATGAGGTGTCACTTATGGGGGTTTGCATCGGCAATTTTGGACTTGCCCACCCAACCCCCCTTTTTGGGTTGAGGAGTTAAGTTCTCACAGCGCACAAAATCATCATTAGTAATCACATTAATATCCCCCAAAGGATATTGGTTTGTTTCATTCCGTTAAAAAGTTACAGGGGGGAGGACTTTTGGGATACTTGATATATAGTTTTGTAGTGCGTGTTACAGTAAAATTGCATTTTAAGAAAAACTCCATCTAGACCATTTTATTTTTAATTGTATGGGTCAAGTTATTACTTAAACTACATATTTAATGATACTTGGAGGTATTCATGAGTAATCAACTGATACTCTCTGTTGGTAACAAACACATGAAGTGTTTAGGAAACATTGAGAACGTAATCAGAATAAATATACTTGACTTTATTTATTTATGTAATTAAATCCTTGCACATATTTCACCATGGTTTGTGTTGTTTATAGACGGTTTATATGCTATACTATTGGCCTTTCCGAAAGTTAATAGATGGTTATTATTAACTATGGTAGAAATCAAAATTACCTCTTTTCTAGTTATCATGGATGGTTGCCATCAATACGAAATCAGAAAGTTGAAATGAATGTGAAACTATTGCACTGAGACTAGTTTTCAACTTGCTAGCGAATGCCACATGCTGTTACCCTTAGAGAATTACCAACGAGCAGTCTGTATATACAAATTTGTTTTTATCAATATATTGTGACATCCAGAGCGGCCTCAATCCTGGGAACCGGTGATGCGGAAGTAATGGATGGGTCGCTGACCACCTGCCCTGCTTGTTTACAACCTTTGGGGCACAATGGCTTACGCATGAACGCCTTACCTCAATGGACTTCTAGACGTTTCTCGGTTGACGAGCCAGCGCTGTCATGGAACTTCGGGGGCAGGGGAATTCAAGAAGCTTCTAGATGGAGACCTGCAGGTGATATATACGGCCCGGATACCAGCGCTAGTCAGTCAGTCAGTCAGTCAGTCAGTCAGTCAGTCAGTGAGTCTACAGCCTACAGCCCAGGTGTTTGCGGCGACAGTGAGACAGTTCTACAGTGCGAGTGAAGTGTCCGTGTATAGAGAAGTGGTCTACGGAGAAATTACCGGTGAGTGGTTCGTTGTGGGGATCAACGAAGGAGCATTGCGGTACTTGTGGACGACTTCTGAAGGGACACTGAAGAAACTGTGAGTGAACTGTTAGCATTGGACTGTAGGTAGTAGGGAAGCTAGTAGAGTCACTTTATAGTTAGTCATTGTAAATATTAGTTGATAATCTAGGAAAGCCACTTTATAGAGCTAGGAATTGTAATTAAAAGAAGGGAATTTAGAAAAGTCACTTTGCAATTAGTAGTTGTAATTATTGATGCCATCGAAGATTGTAATTATAGATTAGTTTAACTGTAACAGTAGGCCTAATAGTAAATTGTACTTTTCTCAATAGTTTAAAGTTAAGGAAATAATACATTTAATTATAATAAGTTAATTTTATATTCAATAAATTTAGTAATTGTTTAGTATATCGTGTTGCTTATTTGTAAAACCCACATAGCGATTAATTATTTTTAAATTAGGACGTAAAAACGTCACAATATCAACTACGAACAGCTCTGTTGGAATTTGGTTTTAAGTTTTTATTAGTACAGAAAATATGATGTCTTAGTATTCAATGAATAACAATTAATAATTAGAAACATTTTAATCCAGTATCTAATTACTGGAAATACAAATGGGGATCAGTCATGTGATTGCGGGGATTATATCCAAACAATGGATCACATAGTTTCAGAGTGCCCCTTGAGCTGTTTTACGGAGGAATTAGCTAGCATAAATAGAATGAGTGAGGCAGGTCTTAAATGGCTTGATGGACTGGATTTTTCTTTGTGACGGGATATCATTCGTTATTTATTTTTAATTTTTATTATAGTGTAATGACTTTTGGACGTTTATTCCAAGTATAAAACTCAGCTTTTACATTATTTCAAATTTTAAAAAACAATAATAATGGTAGCTGACTAAAAAAACCATACTATATATATATATAAGAATTTGAAACAAATTTTAGAGTACTCACGCACTGATTGTTAAGGAACTTAACTATAAACCTATGTCCTTTTTTAATAAATTTAAAAATAGTGCATATGTCAAAGCAGCGATTAAAACAAAACGTCCGGTTAATTAGTATATCTATGATTTTTATGTTACAAATGGAATTGTAATTTTACGGAACATTGGAAGGCAGTAGTTTATTTCATAGTATTCTATTGCACAATATATTAAACCTTATTTTGTAGTTCTTCAATTTTGTATTGCTTTAGAAAACTAAAAAAATTCTAGGGTCCTTTCTTAAATCTAGAAGTTGGTAAATTCATCCATGGACGGTAAGAATAAACTGGAAACAATCTCATAACCTGTTACAAGGATCATTTGACCATACCTTTATATGACTTTCACTCTCAATTTCTTTTCACTGACACTATTGTGGCTGAAGCACAGTCGTAATATCCATTGAAACCACCGAGCACAATCAGATAACCGAATACAAAATATATGTTTACATGACCTTTATATGCCTTGGTATAAACCCATTGATGTCACTGAGCACAATCAGACAACCGAATACGAAATATACGTTTACAGGACCTTTATATGCCTTGGTATAACCCATTGATGTCACTGTGTACAATCAGACAACCGAATACAAAATATACGTTTACAGGACCTTTATATGCCTTGGTATAAACCCATTGATGTCACTGTGTACAATCAGACAACCGAATACAAAATATACGTTTACAGGACCTTTATATGCCTTGGTATAAACCCATTGATGCCACTGTGTACAATCAGAACCGAATACGAAATATACGTTTACAGGACCATTATATACCTTGGTATAAACCCATTGATGTCACTGTGTACAATCAGACAACCGAATACGAAATATACGTTTACAGGACCTTTATATACCTTGGTATAAACCCATTGATGCCACTGTGTACAATCAGAACCGAATACGAAATATACGTTTACAGGACCTTTATATGCCTTGGTATAACCCATTGATGCCACTGTGTACAATCAGACAACCGAATACAAAATATACGTTTACAGGACCTTTATATGCCTTGGTATAAACCCATTGATGTCACTGTGTACAATCAGACAACCGAATATGAAATATACGTTTACAGGACCTTTACATGCCTTGGTATAAACCCATTGATGCCACTGTGTACAATCAGAACCGAATACGAAATATACGTTTACAGGACCTTTATATGCCTTGGTATAAACCCATTGATGTCACTGTGTACAATCAGACAACCGAATATGAAATATACGTTTACAGGACCTTTACATGCCTTGGTATAAACCCATTGATGCCACTGTGTACAATCAGAACCGAATACGAAATATACGTTTACAGGACCTTTATATGCCTTGGTATAAACCCATTGATGCCACTGTGTACAATCAGAACCGAATACGAAATATACGTTTACAGGACCTTTATATGCCTTGGTATAACCCATTGATGTCACTGTGTAAATCAGACAACCGAATACAAAATATACGTTTACAGGACCTTTATATGCCTTGGTATAAACCCATTGATGTCACTGTGTACAATCAGACAACCGAATATGAAATATACGTTTACAGGACCTTTACATGCCTTGGTGTAAACCCATTGATGCCACTGTGTACAATCAGAACCGAATACGAAATATACGTTTACAGGACCATTATATACCTTGGTATAAACCCATTGATGTCACTGGGTACAATCAGACAACCGAATACGAAATATACGTTTACAGGACCATTATATACATTGGTATAAACCCATTGATGTCACTGGGTACAATCGCATTGACTATGATGGAGGATCTTATAACAGGACCTTTAATTTGTCTTCATATGTGCAGTATACATGACAAGGCAGTTAATGATACAAAATGACACTACTATTTGTATACAGATGAATTAAATAAACGGTTACTATTTAATACAAGTAATAAAGCTAAGTAAGATTTATACCAGCTAAAAGACTGATAGATTTGATCTGATCACCTGATATAAACATTTAGACCTAAAAGAGATTTGTATTTGATAATGATTGTTGAATGAATAAAAAAAAAAAAAAAAATAATAATAAATAAATAAACATATAGTTTTTACTAACCGCACTAATTAGAATTGACTTTGCCACACTTTTAATATAGTAAATATATCTATTAGTAAGCTTGTAATAATTTTTGTTGCCTTTGCACAACAATTATTCATAATTTATATAATAAAAATCGTCACCATTATTGTAGCTCTTACATTAAAATCGCAATTATATTATTAAATTATATTATAGAGAAACATTTCTTTCCGACACAAATGATCTCGTAACTGGGGATTAAAATCGCTCATAATTATATTAAATACTTAGCTAACTAAATTATAGGTCCCATAACTAACGTAGTTTCAACTTTAACTTTATAATGTGTAATAGACCTTAACGTTTCATACACACACTCGTATATACTATCTGTGCTAAATAAAGTGTCAAATATCGCAAATAAGTTGTATTTATTGAAAAAAATAACGAACATTTCCTCTAAGATTACATTATAAAAATTTACAATCAAACATGTTCGTAAATTCAAAACTGTACAAAGGTTGTTTTTATATGTTTAATGCGTAATTGTAGAAGAACACCAGATTATTTCAAATTGTATACATTTATGAATATTAAATCACATTAATAATTTATTTACTTGATTATATTCGAAAAAGTACTTAAATGTGAAAAGAGTCCTAATTAATTTGATTGTTAATTAAGTTATGGTTTATTTTGTTTTTCCAGCAAATTACTTAATAAGTCAAAATATTAAAGTTTCAACGTCTATCAAATATTTCATGCTCTGAATGTTAACATTCTCAAAAGTATGGTACAATAATTAATAGCTTGTTGATGAAAAAAATTTCCACAATTTTATATATATTAAGAATAGGATTTTATAAAGAATACATGGTTTCCTTGTAAATGTAACTAAGGGGAGTTCCAATGATTACATGGATAAAATGCACAGTTACAGTGGTAAAGGGAACAGTCATTACTGAGGTTTCCTTAGTCTTATTGAGATATCCCTTGTTAAACATATTACTAATGTATGAACTTAACAAAATATAATTACTATGGTTATACAAATAAGTTGGTCGGTATACATTTATTTTACTATTAGTTTTTAGAGTAACACAATTGTGTGATACATAATTTTCTGGAACTAAATTATCTTCTTATGTAATTTTGAAGACGTTTTCTTTACCCAATATTAGAAGGATAAATAATATTGTAATATCATCAAACATTTTAGATCATAAATAGAAAAATCCTTCTACTTCCTTTTATTATAATTAATTTTATATGAACTAGGATACGAAATATACCTTGGTGATTCCATGCACTAGTTACCCGTTAATCACTTATTGGTTCTTATACGTTTTTATAAAGGGAAGTAAAGACTAAAAAATATGGACTACAGTATATACAATTAAATTCAAATACTTTAAAAACTTATTAAAATAGTTGTTCTCCAACTAACTTTGGTCGTCCTGTGTATTAGTATTTTGTTTTACCAACTTATTAATTGACATTCAAAGATTGAACAATTTATTTTAAAATATATGTTACGTATTTTAACGTATTGAAAACAGGACCCCGAAATATATGATATTTTGTATATATTTTATCTTAATTAAATTGGTTTCACATCTAGAACGTTTCTCAGTTGTTTGATAGGTTCCCATCATCATTCTCATAAAAACAATCAGCCATTTATAATATAAATAAATAAATTCAGTTTATGACCTGTTATGTAGAAATAACGATAGAACATTAATGAAATGTTAAGTAGTTGCAAATGAAGAACATTGCATAGTTGCCACTATTACAAATAAAATTGTTACGTGAAGTCACCCAGTAAGAGGGTTCAGAAAGTTCAAGACAGATAACTTGTAATATAAACCTCATAAATATATGATGTTTAAAATAAATATGATTTTAAACATAAATATATTCAAACTCAGTCTCACGTGTGCGTTTGAATCAAATACTTTATCTCCAATTCCTTCGTCGTAGCTTTTAATTCCATAGTTACCAATTTTCAATACACCTTCTAAACCTATAAAATCAACATAAATTGAAATAAAGTTGTCTTCTTAAAATATACATGTAACTTCTGTTGAGAACAATCACATCATTACCTGAGGTCCTACTTAGATCTAATGACACAAATAGTTGATTACCTGGAATGAACAGCTCAGTAGTTTCCAGGTAAAGTAAATTACATTCATCACCGCTCCGACTAACAATTGAAGTACATTTGATCTTTTTTCATCAAATTAAAACTTTTCTCTGTAATGACATATCCTTGAAATTGCCACTTTCAGTATGTAAAGTTATTTTCTAAAAAAAAAAAAATGTTTTCTGATGAGGCACTCTTATTGAGGAACGCTGACATAATACATTACATATGAATAGTTCAAATCAAATCTCTTTATTTACATGAACTTCAAATACAACAATTGCTTACTACAAACAAAGGCAACAAAACTTATAAAGTATATAGTACATTAAGGTTACAACTATGCATTGCCTGCGTGGTAGCTCAGTGGCGGAGGGAATGTTTCAAGGTTCGAAGGGTCGGTACTTCACTCGTTGAATAAAGTTCAGGCACAGGCCAGCAGACTCATGTGAACTGGTATGTGAAGTTTTATAAAAAAAGTTTATGAATTAGCAAATAGTTTTAAATGCCAAATGCTTGATCATCTACGAATCAAATTTTAAACAGAGTTGAATATTAAGTGTCTTGAATATTTAAATTTTAATGTTCCTTAAGTTTCAAAACGATAAACAGAGCTCAAATTATGTACAATGAAAAGGTAGGCGAAACTGTTAAATAAAGAAATCATTTTGAGTAATACTGAGTAATATTTTTTACCAGAATAGTAGAATGATAGTGACGATATGAACCACAGGCATAGAATTTACAATTAAGCAATTTGTAAGGAGGTTTCAAAGAGATGAAACCGGGAATGAAAATAAACATTGTCCATAAGAAAGATGGGTAAACCAATTATAAAACGTGTACCAGAAGAAGATTTGCTGTGGTTTATCGTTAATGAATTTAAAGAATTAACTAAAGTATAAGAATTGAAGTTTAAAGGAAATTTGTCTTACATTGCCCTAAGTAAAGTAGTGAAAGGGAATAAAAAATGGTTAGTACTGTAGTGGGGAGAGACACTCTTTTATAATAATCGCACGGTAAACAAGTGGAGAAAGAGGTGTTTCAAATTTTTGAAACAAACATGATTTCGTAAACTTGGAGTTCGTGGACGATCGTGCGTTGGTAAAATTTGTTATAATGTCAAATAACCTACTAAAAAACTCTAACCTAATACACGTACAGGAGTAATGGCCCACCTACCTAGCCATAATCAGTACATGTTTTACTATTTACAAACAAGTGATGTTTTGTGGAACTATAATAGAAAAACTGATCCCGTCAGCATTTACCCTCTAAGCTAGAGAACGTTTATTTGAGGATGTCACTTTACCTGTTCACCAAAGACTACTGCATCTACACAGTTGCACGGGTTAGTCAGCCTAGTGCGTTCAACAAGACACATTTCTGTCCTCTTTACTTTCTTTAACGAATGTCCTGACTTCAAATGAGCGCGCTTAGTGACATTTCAGTATAGCTTTGACACGCGATATTGCCAAAAGTATGCAGTTGAGATAACTGCATGGCGAAAAATATGTTATTTGGGATATATTAATTAAAGTTAATAAGCGTGCTAATTGATTTATAAACGTTGAGACCCGAATTACGAGGCTTCAGAGTAAGGCTCCTATAACGTATCCAGTAAGGCGTGAGAAAACAGGAGGATAGTCGTAATCGAGAGGTCACGATATTAGGCGTCCGGATGGAAATTATGTTAAGTGAAGTTTAGAAGTCGTATAGGAGGATAAAAGAATGTGTCATGCCAATATGACGAAATTTGTTTAGCCAGAGTTGGGAGTAATTTTTTGTGTGGAAAATATTGGTAAGGAAGAGGCAGAGGTCCATTATATAGTGTTCAATATAGATAAGTGTTCAGTAACCTACTGTAAGGTATATGAGATAGCATTATTGCCACGGAGTCATATTTTTATGGTTGGGGTCTAAGCGGGAAACCATGGTAAGTGCTGTAACCCGAAAAAATGGATGTTACTAAGCTAGGGATGAAAATGATCACAATCTACTACTCAGATGTATAGTCAAGCTACTACTGAGGAGGGTGCACCCAGTCAGGAGGGTGCACCCAGTCAAGAGGGTGCATCCAGTCAGGAGGGTGACCCAGTCAGGAGGGTGACCCGGTCAGGAGGGTGACCCGGTCAGGAGGGTGACCCAGTCAGGAGGGTGCACCCAGTCAGGAGGGTAACAGTCAGGAGGGTGACCCAGTCAGGAGGGTAACCCAGTCAGGATTGTGTCCCAGTCAGGAGGGTGACCCAGTCAGGAGGGTGACCCAGTCAGGAGGTTTACCTAGTCAGGAGGGTGACCCAGTCAGGAGGGTGAACCAGTGAGTAGGGTAACCCAGTCAGGAGGGTGACCCAGTCAGGAGGGTGTACCCAGTTAGGAGGGTAACCCAGTCAGGAGGGTGACCCAGTCAAGAGGGTGACCCAGTTAGGAGGGTGTCCCAGTCAGGAGGGTGACCCAGTCAGGAGGGTGACCCAGTGAGTAGGGTAACCCAGTCAGGAGGGTGACCCAGTCAAGAGGGTGTACGCAGTCAGGAGGTTAACCCAGTCAGGAGGGTGACCCAGTCAAGAGGGTGACCCAGTTAGGAGGGTGTCCCAGTCAGGAGGGTGACACAGTCAGGAGAGTGACCCAGTCAGGAGGGTGACCCAGTCAGGAGGGTATACTTCTGAATAAAAAACGTATATTTATACTAGCATCTCTATTATTACAGTTTTTTCCTAAATAAAATGTTCTGTAATTAGATTATTTAAGATTAATTGCTAGTTTTATGCTCTAAATGCATGTGGACTGTATATTTAATGATTTTGTAGGGATCGATAAACCAATTTATTATACTATTGTCTTGAATGATTGAAATGAACTTATGCACTATACAGAAAAAGGTTCTGTACACTCACGACTTTCTGTAAGTGTCCGTAGTGAATCTCTGGACATTGGTGTAGAATGGTCTGTTTCCAGCAGAACTTGGTCAGGCATGGTAGCGCCGTCACACCTAGCGGCTGACACGTCCGCTAGTGGAGATCAATGTGAAAACTAATATTGAATGTTCTTTCACTGTTCAGCAAGTAATGGTGCGTTAATTCGGTAAGACCGGTGGGAGCAACCTCGCTAGAGTTCTGATGTTCAGCTGACCTCAGTATGTCCAACATTTTATTTTATTTCAACGGACATTCGATTTTTACGACAATAATTGCAATTATGTTATCAAATACATCATTTCATCAATAAAGCAAACAAATATAGATGGCTGATCGAAAGAGCAGAATTATTCTTATGAGAAATCTAAAATTAACAAAGGTATAAAGTGGCAATGCTATATAGTAGGCTACATAAATAATAATAACAACTATAAATATAGCAAACAGAAATAACTAAAATATATCATCAAGCAATAAATTATATATACTATAAATATAATAAATAAAGATAATCAACAATAATAACAATAATATATATATATATATATATATATATATATATATATATATATATATATATATATAAATCACAAAATAAATATAATAAATTAAACAGACAACAATAAATAACAAACATTAGGGAATGTATGAGTTATATGGTTTTAAGTGTAAAGCCATAAACACACAAAGAATAACTGTTCTTTAACAATATTTTTTATTGAAACTAAAATAACATTTATTTTTACAACATCACTTGACTGACTTGTTTACACAAAAAGAGTTTTAAGCTGTCATGGAGGAGTGTATGAGTTGTTTGAAGTGATACGTTGTATTGAGAATCGCAATTTAGATTAGGTGTGAGAAATGACTTTAATCCTAACCTCGCCATTTTTATATAAAATAAAGATATTTTTCATTTCATTTCAATGTACTTCAATCATTATCAATATAACTGAAGAAAAAGAGAATATTTGAATGATATTAGAGAAAAATATAACAAATTATGTTAGCTTAATGTATTTGGAATTAATTGGAGTAAGCTATTGAGAAAACGAATCTTAAATAAATGGAAGGATAACAATGCACCTGATACAACTCTATAGTAATAAACATGTTTGTTTATAGAATCTCAAAGTCATGTATAATTTTCATACTCCAAAAAATGTAACGTTTACCTGGGTTTATTGATATTACAACAAAATTTATTATTAACAATAAGAAAATAACAAAGTTGATGTAATCTGATCTGGTTTTACAATAAAGTTATTTAAAAATAAAATTAACAAATAAAATACGAACAACAAATTACCCAGGCCAGTTCTTATGTTCAACGGGGGATTGAAATACTCATGAGTTTATTTAATCTACTAAAATCATTATATCATTATCGTTTTAAAATATAAGAATTTTCAGATGATTGTGAACCATTACTGAGCAAAAATTACAGAAACTTAAAAAGAACAAGAAATACATAGCACTTGGTGTTTCATACTTCACGTTCAAAACAAATCATCCTTTATTTCCATCAAACATACTACAAGCATCGGCATACGTCAAACTAAAACTATTTACAAAAATGAATTATTCATAGTAACAAATTCTTTTACGCTGTAAAAACATTTACTTACTAAGAACTCTTAAGTTTATTTGTACAAAGTTCTTTTCTGAGGTGTTCGGGGAGGGAATTATAAAATATGACTGCTTTGTAAAATGTTTGATTAGAAAAAAAGGAAGTTTTGTGACGGAGAATATTAAATTTGTTTTTATTTCTCAAGTTGTAGCAATCTATGGAAGAAATTATTGTTTTGTTATAATAAAATGAGGGTCTAAAAATATAAAAGCAAGGAAAATTAAGCAGTTTTTACGTATTCCAAGTGTTTCACGCTTGAATCATGAATCACGTTCTGGGTATTCCTCAGAGGAGTATCTTACCCGACTTTGTTCTCAGAAGGAAAACATTTGTTATCTTTTCAGTTACTTGAAAGAGCTCAACTTTTACTTACTTTCAATTTGTATGGTAAATATAAAGAATTTTTTTTATAAACCTCACTCGCCAGTTCACATGGACCTACAGGCCTGTTCGTGAACTTTATTCAACGAGTGAAGTACCGACCGTTGGATCAGTGGGGATTCGAACCTTGGACCTTACCCTCCGCAGTCCGAAGCCTTAGCCACTGAGCCACCGTGCCGGCAATTAAACAAAGGAGAGGATTGTAGATGATGTTAGTTGAAGCGTAATGTGAGGTTGCATTTAAGCAAGCAATATTTTGTAGTATATAAGGTACCACATTATCTTTCTCTATTTAGATATTTTAATTCTTACTACTTAATGTTTTCGCTGCTTATAAATAAATTCGGAACTAAATTTTACTACTTAAATTTATGCAGTAGAAGTGTTGAAATTGTCTTAACTATTTCACCTAGAAGATTTGCAAGTAGCCTTGGCCGTAGTCCAGACGATATAGTGGCTGCTCCTTGGAACGATCCGTCCATGAAGGAAGCCCACCTATACGGTGATTGGTGGTGGTTTGGAGGTATACTTTACGAGTTGGTCCTCAGGTTATGTGTTAGAGGGGGCTTCTTAGTCCTAACTTCATCTGGTAAATAATATTGATAACATATTTTGTTTTTATATTCTAATAGACTTGAAAAACTGCCTCTTGGATAGGTCGACGAGTAGAAATAAAGTGTCACTGGGGACTACACTGACAGTTTTGACCCACTATAAAATAATGGAAGAGTATGGAATACTTACAAACAATCCTGTAAATGTAATACTTGATTATTGTTTTTATGTGTGCCACAAAGTTTCTCATATTTGAGCATCTTCATTGAAATATAAACATTATATTGTTTCATCCTTATATATCTGTATAATAGACAAATTACTAGTATATATACAACACCCTTGTAAATATAATCAATTTTAAACTAGCAGTAGTGGAAAACTCCACTAACTAACCAAAATTTTGCCACGTATCCTGTTACATGAGATGTCTGTGTTAGTAATTAACAGATCAAGGATAATAATTATTGGATACAGGGTTTGTTATTGT
This sequence comes from Stictocephala bisonia, assembly GCA_035578905.1. Taxonomy (NCBI): domain Eukaryota; kingdom Metazoa; phylum Arthropoda; class Insecta; order Hemiptera; family Membracidae; genus Stictocephala; species Stictocephala bisonia. Next base: position 39,646 of record JAQJVL010001725.1, on the reverse strand, counting down.
ATTTACGATGTTTAGTAATATATTGATGGTTTTGTGAGGTTTCATGTGATTCAAGTATTTAATCGTATCGTACCACTACTTTAACTAATCTTTAGAAAGAAATGATATTTATCCATTCTGTGTTCAATGGTGTACTTTAATAATGAATAACAATTATTCACGTCATGACAAGAGAAACATTTTTTACAGTCGTTAAGGAGGAACACTGCTGATGTGGAGCATTTAATCCGATATAACTCCCTGCTTTGACTTATAGAATATTAAAAAAAGAGTACACAACAATATTTTCTCTGTTTTGTTTATTCTTTAACACTTTTGGGCATTTGCACATCAATTTCTCACTTTATATATAGATGTACTACAAATCATATTTGAATTTAGACCCTCTTATATGTTTTGATTAGATTTGTTAATTTACAAATTTGAATTTATAATTTAAAAGAGTTAAATACAAAATGTATTTCTTTAAATTGAATTTAAAAGATCTGTAGATATGTTTTATTATTACGTTACTTACTTAATTAAGGACATATTTATCGCCTTTTTACTATTTTTCTTACAAAAATTATTAATCAGAAAATTAGACCTCAAAGACTACGAGATTGGTGTAAGTAAGTAAGGTTACTACTACTGCGCATCCCACCGTCCGCCCGATGTGGTCGCATGACGTCAGCTTGGGGTATCCGCACCACAGATCTTATAGACTTTCTTTCCCACTGTCTTTTAAACAGTGCCCCGTAGGTTTAAGATGAAAATGTTGCTATATTATTACTAAGAATAACATTTACTTCATGATGGAATCCTACTAAACACAAAGAAAAAGAAGAGTCCAGACGCCGCTGTTCGAGCATTCGTCACCAGGATTCGCTACTGAAGTAGCTTCCCAAGTGCCTCGCGATGCTGTGTTATTACCACCTGGAGATTTTATGTGTTACTATTTGTCCTATTAATCAAAATATTTATTCTTCAATGATTCATGATGATCCTTGCTATAATAATGCGTTTGACTTCTCCAGAATTTAATTTAATTTAATCTATTTTGTTGATTATTCTGAAGTCTAAATTATTTAAAAAAAGAAACAAAGGCCTTTTATTTTGATACATTATAAAAATCTATGCTTTATAATATAGTATATATTTCGTAGTTATAATTGAAAATCTTTTTTTCACTTGTAATATTTGTTTTTATATTTTAATCTATAAAAATGAAAACTCCATGTTACGTTACTTCCAAGTTTACGTTTCTCTTTATTATACTGTATATCTAGACTCCATACCCAAATCATTAATGTCTGAGACCCCAATAGGTTCTCTATGTGCTCCTCATGGTCAAACTGAGGTGGTTGTTTGCCTCGAAGAGTTCTCTACAAGGGGTGCTCACTGCCGTGGCTCTAATAGCGGATCTATTTTAATAAATTTATTGATAGGCCTGCTATACGAACAAAGAGCTAATCGATCCTTCGCATGAGACATTTCATTACAAACCATTATTATATATTACCACTGTAATTAATTATTTATTATTGCTCAATGCAACACAAAATCGCCAATATCAACCAACTTGGTCAACATGAATGAATTCTACTTATTGCTATCAGTGTTCCCCAGTAATTCCCACGTGTGACCGAAATAAGCGATGGAATGAGATGATTCTTATATGTAAATGTTAGTTAATTGTTATTAAAAGGCAAATAATAATAGTATAGCTTAGTTAATTGTATTTAATGAGAATTCTTAACTTTTTTATATAAATAATCTATTTTAAATAAATAACCATTTATATTTTTTATCAGTACTAAATTAATCGATAGCAAGACATACAACGAAGTATATAGGTTTGGTTTGTCTAAAAAACTACTCTATTTGTGAGTTAAGCACAAATAAATACATTTGAACGCAAATAAAAGTACTGGGAGTGTTGTATATTGTTGTGCATTTTGTTGCTGTACGTAGCATATGTATTTATAGTATTCTTAGGCCGAGGAGTGACACCATTTCAATAGGAAATGGCAAAATTAAATAAAATTATTCTTTTTCTGAAAAACGTCAAGACTTATTTACTTAACAATAATATAAATAGATTCCTGAAAAAAACAAACGATGAATATGTCATGAAAGAACTTTACATACTCCATAATTATGAGTTGAAATAGTTTAAATACTTGTCCTACATGTTTATATGTTATCAAGTATTATATAAGTTTCCCATCATCAGTTCTTTTCGTATTTACTGAAACACTTTCCTTGAAATAATTATTTACTGACCAATTGCAGTCAGTTCAGTGGATTTTGAGTTATATTAGCTTTACTAAATACGCTATTGACATTTATAGGGAAGCTTGTGCAACATTTATGACATATATATATTACTTGTTTATCATGGTATATATACCCTTCATAAAGTTTTTTTTTGTCTAGAGTAAGTGGTATAATCCTTATACTGGTAGATGTATTTTAAAAAAATATACAAGTAAAATATTATTTTTATAATTTTGGGGTTCCACAAAAATTATGTTCATAAAGCTTCACTAAATGGTGCCATTTGGAGCGTTCTATACTGGTTCAAAATAAGAGAAAATTAAATAAAAATTACTACGGAATTATTTAAAGGACGTAAAATACGTAAATGAAGGTGGGGTTAACAACCTACAAATCATTACACACTATTCAATTGCTAAACATGGTTTATTACCTTAATAAACAAAATTACTACATTTTATTTTGGATTTGCATAGCAAAATGTGTAACTTAAATTGGATGGCATTGTGGTGGTAGATATGTCAAAAGTGTTACCCATTTCAAGGCAAGGTACTGAAGACGTCAAACAGACAGCCTGTCAATTAACGTGGAAGACTAATACACACATCTAGGCCATAAACTGTCAAGGTATCGATCTACTAGCGATAGCAGTGAAATACAGTATATGTTGACACTGTACAAGAGGTGATGTAAAATCACCATTATAAATGTACTTTCGTAATTCCTATTTTGTTATACAAAATCTGTTCGGAACTATTGGATATTTTAAAGAAGTATGATGTGATGTTAGTATAATGACAATTATAAAACATTACTTAAAACTACAAGAAGTGGGATATAGATAAAAATACTATATAAACAACTATAGTAGTTTTTTTTATAGTATATAAACTATATAGTTTATATACTATATAATTGTTTTATAAACAACTAGATAAAACAAATCTACAAATTAGTATACTTTTGTTTATACTGCTTTGCATTAACTATATTAAATAACTATAACTGTGCTCAAAAATCTGTTTGATTGCTGTTAACCCATAAATGTAGGATAATAAATAAATATTTTTGGCAAACATAATTATAGTTTGTTGATATATAGCGAAGGAACTTACAAATTTTCCGTGCAAAAGACGTAGCCATAGGCTTACACGTGTGATATTGTGGCTGTGCCATATACACATGGTTAATTTATTAACTCCTAAATTGTAAATATAGGAGTTAATAAGTCAACTAGGAAAACACTGTTATACCTCCTAATATGGAGTAACACTTGGCTTTTATAACAATTACTAATATATTCCTTAGTTAGGATACATTAACCCATAGATAGGTTTATATATCAAATATTTACTACCATAACTCATGAGTAGGACTGTTTGGTAAAGTTACTCAAAACATAACTAGAATCTACAATTTCCGGTGACAGCCGCGTCAAGGTACTATCTACAATATTTACAAGATGACCAGACGTTTCGCCCATACTGTGATGTGGCATCCTCAGTGGTTTCTCTGACACACAGTATGGGCGAAACGTCTGGTCATCTTGTAAATATTGTAGATAGTACCTTGACGCGGTTGTCACAGGAAATTGTAGATTCTAGTTATGACACCGGCCGCTTAAGCCTAAGTTCTAAGATTACTCAAAACGTGTTTGAGTAAAGTAACTAGCGCTCCACAATGGACCATAAAACAGATGATATTTTGAGACTCAAACAATAACACTGGATGGGAGATCTATTTGTGTATACAATCAATAATATGCCAAGTTCACGTAAACATTTAAAAGTTCTTTATTCAGCGAAATAAAGTTGAATGCGTGTAGTTCTAGTAAAGATAGACTAATACATTTCATAAAGTAAAAAAAAAAAAAAAATCCTTTATTTCCAAGCGTTTCTCAGATACATCTGCTTTTCAGAACAACTTTGGTCAATTAAAATGTAGAGCTTACGTTAAATAAATAAATACAAAATATTAAATAATAACTTAACACTAAATAACAATATAAGAACAATAACCACATTGCTTGTCAGTTTCTACAACCTACAGACCTAAATATTTTCAGACAAAAGCAATCTAATTTTTCTTTTAAAGGTATTACTTGCATAAATTTTTAGGTTGTCAGGGAGGTCGTTATACAACTTAGGGCCAAAGTAAGTAAAGCTCTTTTTACTAAATTCTAATTTAACTTTCGGGAAGTGAAGATTCCTACCATGGCGGGTGCCCCGTTGAGAAACCTCTTCTCGGAATATAAGCTTCTCACGAAGGTACTGAGGCTCGCTGAGCATCAGCACCCTGTGCGTCATGCAGCACAATAACAATACAGTAACAACCACACAATTTATTTGTGTAAACAATACGAGATAATATCTACCAAAACAGTTATTTTTTATATAATAATACTAGTTTGGTCGAATATAAGGTCATCAAGTATCTACATTAAGTCCTAGATTAACATTACATATTCCAACGAAATTATCGATTAGATATGAAGGGACGATTTACCGTGGGACGATGATGGTACACTCAGGGATTACACTGGCTACATAAGCCACATGACACGACACAAAGGGTGGGATGTACGCAATCCAATATCCGAGTGTTCAACAGTACCACAATCTAAATCTGTGTCCCACTGCATCAAAATACATGCGTCATTGTGCCAACCCAACCGTAATTAAATATTATTTAACTAACTTATTAAACATAACTGTATTAATGTAATTCAGTTACATTTGTGACTTCGTTAAATATTATTATAGATTAATTATTATGTAGACGGTCTTACGACCAGTAACTATTTCATATGTATACTGGATTACAGATGTCACCTTACCGTACGGATCAGAAACAACTGTCATTCCTCCACTAAGGAGACTAGTGTAAACCGCATCAAAATAGTCCGATGATATGTCGTTGTTGCCATATCGTTTCTCATAACCAACCACATGATTCATCTACGATAAGTATGTCTACACTCAATTATCGTTGATGACACTATTGTCAATTTGATTTGAATTTTGTTTACAAAATATCTGTATGATCACAGATAACTAACTCTACCCAGATAACTCAATCCCATGATAAAGAATGTTAAAAATTTTCTCGTAGTGTGTCAACTGTCCGCTTTAAAGCGTGTCGAGCGGCTGTCAACTGGGTGGCGTTGCCAGATTGGACTTAATCAACTAACCATATTTATAAAGAATATTAAAATAATAAATATCATCTGATAATAATAATTGAGATTTAATACTTTTTCAATGCGGCAACGTCGCATCCTAAATTTACGGTCGTGTAGTGCGTGTTGCCTATATACTCCTTAAACAGCGCGCACGCTTTTCCCATATATTGTGAGCCATCTGGGTAGAGTAAGTTATCTGTAGTATGATTTTATTTTAAAAACCTCTATAAATGAAATGGTAAAATTAAATATGGTATTAGTTAATATTGTAATTTTGTTGTTATTTTTTATGTTGATCCATTGCATATAGTATTGAGAAAATAAATAAATAAATATCACTACCCTGGTCTTGTGGGTCTGATTGTGTCAAACTATGTGCAACATAATTCGCCTCCTGATGTTGTACATTGTGTACATAGTTTAACACGGTCAGACTCACAAGACCACGGTAGTGATATTGATTACATTGGCTGTGGAGGCTTCTCTAGGAAAATAAATAATTGTTTGAAAATAAATATTTATAAAACACATTTAAAAATATTGATTAATTTATGAAAGTAAACATTTAAAAACAATAACAGGAATTTTTTTAAAATAAAATAAACATATTTATTCAACTTAATATACATAGCCAAAACACTTACATAATGACAAATGATGATGTTTGTTTACTACAACATATGTTTACGAAGATCATTGATATTTTGTCAAGGAATTTAAATATGAGACCAATGCTAGGCAAGAAGTGAGGAGGGAAGATTCACATGCAACAGCTATCATTGGACTATTTTGGCGCGGTTTACACTAATGCATTTTATTATAAGCACCCAGAAAATAATCATTGTCAGCAATATAGTATATGTGAGTAATAGAGGGAGGTAAGTAAACATTCAGAGGAAGGTTACTAGGCATAATAAATATTCTATTTATTAAAAAAAAAAAAAATAGTTTTTATAAATGCTTATTGTTAGTGAAAACTGTATTTAAACATCTGTTTCTAGATCTAACTATAACTAACATTGTCCCAAGCAACAATGGCAGTCAATACATCGTTTTATTTACATTTTTAAATATATTTTTAGTAGAAATGATAAGATAATTTAACTGTTTTCCACACAGGTAATAGTGTTTACTATTCATATGATAATTTATTTCATTGGTAAAACAAATGTTAGCTTTTAAGAGATAGTTTGACTTCCTCTTTGTATTTTGGAGTGCTATGAATGTTTAAAGCAATTTTAACTTACAAGTCAAAACAAACAATCATAGTATTCATTATACTACAGATGGAGTTTATTTTCCATCTCCTGACTTGTTGCAGCGGTTCTTTGATGTTAAATCTTTCTCTCTCTGTTGCCAAAAATTGTTTAGTATTTTATACGATTTGTTCTGTATGACACTTTTTATTTGGCTTTATACTTGTATGTATATTTTATAGTAACTGATTATTCAGTTGTTGCTAGATATGATAACAATTATTATTGAACAATATTATTACTGGTGCCTCAATTCTTACTCTTATTTTTATCATCTGTATAAAAATGGAGTCTAAGAAAAATCACTATACCTCTTGGGGGCCATAGCTACACCCCCTTATTCTGGGGGTAGCCACCATTTCATGGTGAGTTTTGAGTTCTTTTTGACACAAGAAAAAACACATTGTGATTTCGATCAATTTAACGAAAATTAAATATAATTTGTAATACTTAGTGTTTCAAATATAGTTGTGTATGTATATTTAATATAACGTGATTAGTGTTCGACTAATTAGCAATTTTTAACTAATTTGTATTTTTGTGATCGAACTTAGCAATCAGAATAGAAAAATTCTATACTAAAATACATTTTAAAGGAACCAAATATGTGTATAATATTATTAAACCAAAGCATTTGAAGTAATATACATATGGACATTTAAAATTTTTAAAGTATACAGGGTGAATTGTACTAAAACTCACCACGTAATCGGATGATAAGGCTTTTATGCAATAGACTATACGTTTTTATTACTTAAGAAACTATATATACTAAATTAACTACCATTGTATCCCTGTTGAACAAGCTGGTTTCACATCTGGTCAACATTTTTGTAACAACGTACTTTTTTGAAATATTAAATTAAGAATGGTTTGAAAACAAAAGAAAACATCAGTAACTTTCGTATGTATTTCAGTGGCCTATGAATCTGAAGAAATCGCATGTTACTTAAAATTTACAACTTAATTCCATGTGCTCAACTTTTGCAACTTCAGAATTTCACCCACATCAACACGATAACTAAAGCTTGCCCGACTAATGGGTTGCAGACATCGTTTTTAAAGTGCCTAAATTATGGACTGCCACAGGGCTCTGTTCTTGCTCCTCTTTTATTTAATGTTTATACTGCCGACACTCACACAGAATAGTCCAGAAAATTCATATACTCTTATGTAGATGTTTATATGTAGGCGAACTCCAAAAGTTAATAAAAATTTTGTTAAACACTCATATCAGTTTTTAGGGCCACATTTCTTTAATAAACTGCCTGAATATTTAAAAAAATGTATCAATTTAAAACATGTTGTATTTAACTTTAAGAATTGGTTACTTCAAAGATGTGAGCTTTCTTCATAGTATTTTGTAATAGTTTGATTTTCTTTCTATTCATGTATAATATACATTTTTGTGTAGTATTAGGCTATATTTTCTCGATTCATACATATATTATATTCATTATTTTACTTTAAAAGCTTTATTTAATGTTGTTGCCAGCATCACAAAGGCGGCAGATTCCAATTTTGATTGTACTATAGGCTAAACTAGATAAATCTTTTTATTTTGTTCGTCCTGTTTTATTTTTAATTGTAAAAAGTCTGATCACGAATACTCGTAAATTGTGATCAGAAATTTTTCCTAGTTTTTAAAATACTATTGTATTTATATGGATCCTCAATACTACTACTGTATTATGGAGGAAATAGATTCATTATGCATTCATTATTCATATATCTCTCAAAACTCAATACGATCATCTATCAAAAGAAGAAGGGACACTTATACTTGATATAGCCACACTCAATAATTATTTTACGACCTGGTAATTAAAGCCCAATCCCACAAAGACAGAAGTAGCCTACATTCACCTGAGTAATTGATAAACCAATAAAAAGTTGATCAACCTTTTCGATCGTTGGGCTGAAATGCAATGCACATTCACAGTACTTGGAAATCAGTGTAGATCGGACTGCCTGTTTTAAAATTCACACAAAAAAGAACAAAAGTCAGGGCCAGAATAATCATTGCGTACTAGCTTTGTTCCTGGTTTCATCCACTGCTGAATATTGTGTTCCCATGTGGCTCAACAATACACATTTACATTGATGTCCTACTAAAGAGGATGACATCTTTCATTGCAATCCCTCTACCATAGCTTATAGTGTTGTGCAACATAGTTCCTTCAGATATAGGAAATAAAGAGGCACTTCTCAGAGAGTTAAAAAAGAGAGTATATCCTATTCTTCCCATTTTGCAAGATATCCTACAAAGTGCTGGGTGATTTTACTCCCAAAACCCACCTCTTTGACTAGTTTATCTCCTAGACATTTTCACCATATACTAACCGAGCGTTAACTTGAGATACATTTGGCGATCGAAACGAGTTTCTGATGTATGACCCTATGACTGTCATTTGTTGAATTAACCTTATTCATAAGGGTTGGACCATGTTTCATCGATATTGCACGGATGTGGGGAGATGCAAATACTGTAAATATAAGTGGGGAATGGGAAATTATGAGTCATTTGTTTGCAGAGCCAAAATTCTAACTACAAATAACATAGTTAATGACTGAATTCTTTTCCAGTAGCATTGGGCTGATCTTCATCCAATCGAAGAAGCAGGTGTTGAATTGTTACAAGACCTGGATGTAGCTTTGTGCCGGGAGATTAATACTAAATCACTCTTTAGGTAATGTTATATTTAGATGTTTGACTTTCAATCCAATTTTTAATTTCTTTTCCTTTGACTTTATTACCTGAACTGGAAAGCCATACGATATACATAATTGTATATATACAGGGTATCCAGCTTCGACTGTCGCATATTTTGGAGGATTGTTTGTGAGGTCAATACAAGAAAATAATTTCCTATCTAGATTAGTTTTCTTTGTATGTAATTTTTACGAAAAAATTGAATATCGCAAAAACCGTTTGTCATACAATACTGAATTTTCGTATGGAAGTTGATCTTAAAAATAGTAATTTTATATAAAATGGCTGAATGTCTAAGATTATCAGTTTCAAAATAGCAGCTGTATGAACATTTCAACGTCAATTATAAAAAATACTAGACATTGTTCCCAACCATGTTATGACAAAATATTTGTAGACTACGTAATGCCAAATGTAACGATATGACAATTTTAGCCCGTCAGTAGGATCGTTCATTGGTGTAACGCCAATAGGATTGCGTATAGCCGCCATCTAACATGTTATACTCCCTGTATGTGTTTAATAAATACTTGCTTTAGTGTAATTTTGTACTTTATTCATGAACTAAATGTGTACTAAGATTATATTAAGTATGTTTAATTGTTTGTTTACTTAAAAAATATCCTTATCATAACATTTTTTCTCTTATAATGAAACATAGAAACTCTGTTTTACTATCCAGTGATTTTAATAATGCAAAAATGTGTAAATAAATGTTTTTTAATTACAATAGTATGTCAAAAATATAAATAAAAAACATGTTATTAAGAAAATTGTTTTGAATTCTATTCAATGTAGGTCGTGAAGCAGGAACTAGACTTATAATTGAGGCAGTTTCAGTTAATATCCCGTTGTCTTCAGACAGGTTCACTCTCATTAGATTGTTCTGTCTCTGTGTTGAGATCTGAGTGTTCAGATACATCATCAAAATCAATCCTGCTCAAAATTTTATCATGATTGGGTTGTTGTGCCATATTTACATAAATACTAGTCATGCAAACAGTAAATACAAATAAAATACTATTAATATACACTGCCACTTAAAATCACTCAATACACAATGATAAAACACAATAAATAACTAAAAAATACAGTAACGTGAACAGGATCGGCGTCTAACATAAAGTGCATCGCAGTCAGGATCGTGTGTAGATGACAACTAAACACATGGCGTGCTTTCGCAGCCCCCTCCCCACTTCCTGCTGGTGAATCATGGTATTTACAACAAAGGAGTATGTTTCATATACTCTTCTGAGAACTTCAGAAATATCTAGAAGTTTTAGTAACGGATAAATATTTTTTTCTTCAGTGAGACTGTTTCTGTTATATGTAATCTAACATCGATTCTACTGACGGGTTAAACATCGGCCGATAAATAACAGAGAAAACTTATTTCTCGTGACTGAAAGCATTGTTATCTGAGCACTCGTTATCCTGAACTAAATATCACGTACTTTTTCACGAACCTTAGTTAAAAGGTTCACATGATATGAGCTCTCTTGCGACCTTTTAATTGGCTTATCATAAAATTTGGCAGAACGTAGTCTACAAATATTGTGTCTATAGATAAAATGTGTAGTATTTCAGATATCTGATTCGAAAATGTTTATAGAGCCACCATTTTTAAATTAATAATCTTACACATTCAGCATTTTAAAATCAAATGTGTATTTTTAACATCAACTTCCATACGAAAATTCAGTATTTTATGTTAAATGGTTTTTGAGATATTAAATTTTTTGTAAAATAACAAACACAGGCAGAACACGAATCTAGATAGGACACATGTTACATGGCATTATTTGCTTGTATTGACCTGACAAACAATCCTCTAAGATATATGAAAGTCGAAGCTGGACACCCTGTATATAATCAATTAATGTCATAATAAAATGATAAGAAAAGTCCTATTTAATATTTCTAGACAGCAAATAGTCTACGGAACGTTGTATTGTGGCCAGGTACATAGCCAAGGATCGTGAGTTTCAATTCAGCTTTGGCTGGTACTTTATTTGTGCAACTATAGTGTTGTAGAGGTCACCTTAAATGAACGGTGTCTGGCATAGGGGCAGGAAGTTGACTGCATCAGTGTTCCTAGTATAGTTGCAGGGAACAACGCCTGTTTTGCACAGTTTCATTGACAATAAGCGGAGCGGAAAACAATTTCCTCATGTTCACTTAAAAAATAATTTATTTTGTCATTAGGCCTACACAGTTACACAGTAAATTAAAGGAGAAATATATAATTATTGGTCTTAAAACATTTACAAAAACATAACTGTAAATACAAGAAATACATACAATGGACATTAAAATGAATAAATATTAGGATCTATAAACAATACTGAAAAAATCGTACCCATAGTAGGCTTGAAGATAAGAAATTATTCAATAACTACTAAATCAGTTCTATATCTTTCTTGTAACTGTTGCGCAATAATTCCAAAATAATATCCTATTTAAAACGTGTTTGCTTTGTTTTCATTTCATTTACTAACCATCTCTCCAGACAAACCTATTATTTTTGGTTTATTTTTACCTTTTATGTTTTGATTTATTGTATATGTAAACTTATAAATCTACACTATATTCTGCATGTTTCCTTTAATCTAACTATCTAGTATATGTCTTAAACACTAGTTTTTGCGTATTATTGCTAAAAATAAAATATGTATAAATATAACAATAACATGATTATAATAATTATTTAGCAGAGTGTTTATTGAATACGCGCGCAGTGATTTTTGATTAAGTGAAACACTTGACAGAGAGATTCTATAGGTTTTGTGTCCGTTATTTTTCTTCTCATAGACAAGGTGCAGCAAACAAGTTCCGTTTGTAAAGTTTGAATTATGTATTGTACTTTTCTTAATGATCGAAGGTTTTAACAATATTTTGGAAATGGACATCTTTCAACCTCAGTTTAGATACTTAATCAATTCAAAATTAATTAATGAGTAGATTTACATACAATTCTTTTGGTGAACATTTCTACTGAATTGGATGGAGGACAGAAATAAGATTTGTATTAATAAGTTGATGATATTATCTTTTTAAACAAGAGGAAATGTAAAACGTTGCACAAGAAGTTACAAAACCAAATAATAATCTGCGTGTAATAAAACGCACGTGCGTAGATGTACTCTAATATAATAAAACACACGTGCATAGATGCACTCTAATATTATAAAACACACGTGCGTAGATGCACTCTAATATAATAAAACACACGTGCATAGATGCACTCTAATGTTATAAAACACACGTGCGTAGATGCACTCTAATGTTATAAAACACACGTGCGTAGATGCACTCTAATGTTATAAAACGCACGTGCGTAGATGCACTCTAATATAATAAAACACACGTGCATAGATGCACTCTAATGTTATAAAACACACGTGCGTAGATGCACTCTAATATAATAAAACACACGTGCGTAGATGCACTCTAATGTTATAAAACACACGTGCGTAGATGCACTTTAATGTTATAAAACACACGTGTGTAGATGTTCTCTAATATTATAAAACACACATGCGTAGATGCACTCTAATATTATAAAATAAAATAATAAAGATACCATATGAAGACAATGTAGTATTCATTTAGGTCTACCGATATTTTTATGAGATTTTTCAGTTGTTTTTGCTTAAGTTTTAAGAGTGAAACACAGCTGCCATTACACAATGAGAACCCAAAGAACTTATTGACGGAGCTCTCTACCAACCCACGCAACCTCTTGATTACCCATCCCCACCAAACCAGCCACCTAACAAACTTCTTTTCTTGGGTCTATGTTTTCAAAGCTAAATGTAATACAGCATTACTTTCACAACTACACATACAAGTACAGTGGTACTGACCACCCAACCAACAAACTTCTTGACAAATCCCTTCAAGCACCCAAAGGACTTCTTGATGAAGGCCTCCACATACTCCACGAACTTCTTGACGAACCCCTCCACCCACCCGGTAAACATCTTGACAAAAAATACTTTTAATCAATGAACTTTTTGACATAACCCTCCCTTATCGAACTTACTTCTTACCTATCTTCCACAAACATGTACCTATCCACCCATCGACCAACTGCCATAGTAACCATTTGAAGCATGCTAGTAAATGTTCCTCGACAACGGTGATTTTGTTCTGACAAGGAAGAACAATCTGACAAAATAAATTACTGTTATACATGATAAAGACTCGGTGAGGTAGAAAGTTCACATAGTTGCACTGCTTAAATCAGCTTACTGGAGTGTTGGGTTATGGATTATGTACTTTAAAGCAACAGGTAACCATTTCTGAAGTTTTCATTTAACAATTCATGTAGCCAGTGGCCTTGGAAGTGGTTTATTATGTCAGGATCAGACTCACTTCTCTACTTCAAACGATAAATATGAAAAGCATTCTGTAGATTTTGAATATTTTGGACTTGTCACTGAAACCTGTTTTATAGCAAGAAGGTTGAGAACAGAATTCATTCTTAATAACAGAACAAGAATCTTAATCAATTCACTTTTACATTTCGTCTGTATAAGTATTAAATTCTTTAAATGAAACTTAAATTGCTTAAATATATGTTATTTCCCAATTTTATACCTCCTATGACATAATATTTTAAGCTAAATATGAGATGTCATGAACATTTTTTTTAAGTTAAATTCCATGTCTGTTCTGTAAATTCTGGAATAAATGGTATAGTCAAATAATGCCAGTGAAGTGTGTTTGGCCTAATACAAGTGATTGAATAATAATACGTGTCTTATATAATACATATATATTCTAGTATAAGTATGACAGAAATACAATTACCTCCTCTCCCGAAAATTATTAAGAACTTAGTTGAGTATTTAGCAATTAAGTAAATTATTAAAAGCTTAATTATATAGAAAAGATATTATTTATTACATTTATTATCTGGTTTTTTGGCCATAACAAATTATTTTAATAAAACTATGTATTTATAACTTAAAATACTTAGATAGTTACACAAGTAACTAAATTTACAAAGAAAATTAAAAACTGTATAATAAATACGCAAATCAAAAACAAGTCTTGTCGCATATGTAGAATACTTCTCTCCAAACAAAGAGACACAAACGGTCGCGTATAGAGAAAACGTCAAATTGGCCAAACGTGTAGGTGCGTGAACCTTCTCCCCTGCCTCCTACCACTACTGTTTACAAGAATCCGCACAAAATACGCGAAAAGGGTCAGACAAAGCATTCCTGGATGGTTTTTATACTGTAGGTTGAATATTAAAAAAGTTTCCAACGTAACAACTATTTCAGAGAGATTTTTTCTCAACACACGACCGATGACGGCTAATATTTACAGTAACCTAAAATACATTAGTGTCATAACGCTTCCGGAACAACTGAGAAAGACTTGCCTAAAGTAACTTGTGCAACCCTAAACTTCTTTACATTAAAACTAAAATAACAGTAACAAAGTTAATAGAATTCTGGGTTACATATTGTGAGGGTATTGAGGGCGTTCCTAATAACTTGGTTAAGATAAAATAAACTAATTAGGCCTAACCATAACCTACCCAAGTCACTTTCTATCCACTGCATTAGACTGGGTTATAGAATACTGTGTTTATAAGTCAGATTATGGTGTCAATGGACTTTCGAACCCATTCATAAAATAAGTATAATGGCCACTAACGTTTCAGATAAACGAGTCTCATAAAGGTTTCCCATGAAACTAACACTCATTTGAATTTCAAGGGAGAGTGGTATTTCATACAGCCCTCCTGTCAACCCTTAGCGAGGACATCGGTAGAACGTTATTGGCCTACACCGATTTTTAAAATGCAATCCTCTCTATACGTATATGGGTGGGTGGGCCGGCCAATATACTTACCGGGGTAAATGTAATACAACAACCATATCTTCTGTTAGATTAATATGATTGGCTTACTTAGTTTTTTTGCTAAATAATACTTTGTTTAACTTTCTGTCATGGCTATAACTGAAGTAATATTATTGGATATATGTTTGTATATAAAAAGTGGAATTTCTAAAGAAAATTGGACATTTCATCCAATGTTGAAATTTTACTTTGTTTTTTTACCACAGTAGTATTATATTTTATATGAACTCAGTGCTCTAACTCATTACGTATAATACATTGAATAAGTAATAAATTGGTACTAAAGTAATTTATAAATAAGTATACTTAGTATAGTGATTTTATTTTGTGGTAGATTTAAGACAGTCTAGTGTTCATGCCTTTCTTTCGTTATTAATAGATGTTGGATACTTTCATACATTTTGCCGTTTTGCTCTTAATATACGATATATTTGCTGTTTATCTGAATATACTATTTGCTTATACTCTTGGTATACATTTAGGTAGTATCTGAATCGACGACCATCTGAATATGAAAAACGACCATTTTCTGTTGCAGTTAGTTTTGATGCATGGTTTCATTGTCTTGTCATGATCTGTGTTAAACATGATCTGTAAAGTAGTTTCTTGATAAGGCTGTTCGCTGAAATAAATACACGGACAAAATAATCAATTACTGTTGATCCATTCAACTTTTCTTGTAACATGGGACTAATAAGTTCAATACAATAAACGTAGAATTTGTCTTATTTTGTTTAATTTAAAAATCATGTTATTTTCAGAGTATTCAAGTAATTTTGAGACAGTTTGACTAAAAACCTCCTAAAAATGGCATTTATAGCAGAATTTTTTTAATGCTCAGTACGTAACATTTTTTTATTACTTGGTATTTCTTTCCTGACTATATGCAAAATAAAACAATGAGAAATTTATCAAAGCCTAAACTGTGGTAATCTCAAAACAATGGCTGAAGATAATTATCCAAACAATGGACAATTTCCTAACTCAACTTCCCAAAGGGCTAGCAATTAACTGCTGTACATTATTAAATAATTTGTCTGTTTTTTGTGGTGGAATTTGACTGGTGATATAGTTTAAAGCTTATTAAAATTATGTATTACTAAACAACAACCATCCCCATCTGTTCCAATTTTGTATATCCATAGAGATACTTTAGTTTTATTTAAATTTATACTCTATGCTTGATCTGTATTACTTTGATTTATCTTACTGGACATTTGTTTAAATACTCTTGTTGTATCTGCTACAGTTAACGTTGTATTACTGATTATTAATGTAGTGATTACATATTAAATAATATCTACACGATATTATCTTCCTATAATAATTGTTTACCTTTGTTATATAAGTGAGTTTATCCAAACAGTGATAATTCTGAATTATTAGCACTTTGCTAATTTGATGCACTACACTTCCACTTACTGTAGTACATATATTGATAAAAAAAAATGCTAAATGTGTTCCCTATGCCAAAATTTCAAAATAGAGTGCCTGTTAAGTCTGCGGCCAAAATAGAAAAATTTTGTTATTTGGAGCAAGATAAGTAGACAAATTCCTGTGCAGGTCTTAAAAAGCTTCATTTCCCATTCTGTATTTGGTTTTAGCTAGGGTATGAACCTCACACCAAGTACACGTGTGACCACTAATACACTTTTGGTTTCTGAATGTCAGATTCTCAACTTGACATAGTTTTACGATATTTATAGTGATTTTCATATTCATATCTCATTGTAATATATCTTTCAGGTACAAAGAAGTTTTAAAAAAAGCTATTTTTACTAAAATTAATTCATAAATAATGGAGAAACAGATCGGCACACCAGGAAGGCAGCCCGGTCAGCAACACTTTTGTTGAAATTTAGTTCAATTCTGACATTAATTTCTATACGGTTTTACATATTTGTTACCAGACGTTTATATCTAAAGATGTTGTTGCTATAACTATTTAGACTAGGTAAACATCTAAATAAGTTTCCACATACAAATAAAGTTTACATTGATTCACATATAATTTTATATGGTTGAATTAATCAGTTATGTTTTATTTTATATTCATTACCATTCATATTTCAACACAAACATTTAATTGAATTCATTTCATAAGATTTAATGTTCTATTTACATAAAATCTTTTGAAAAATATAGTATAGTTATATAAAACAATACCTTTTTACATATTTGAATACTAATTATTTGCATATGTAAAAATCGCCTCTAATACATCTATCATCATTGCACTTATGTGATACTATTTTCAAATATAGCATAATAAATTTAATTTTTATATACTAGTCTTCTTTAAGATATTTTAAAATCATAAAGCAACAATGCACAGACATTTTTCTCTAAAAATTATACCCTTTATATTCTGTCAAACAAAAACGACTCTTGTTTGTTATCTAATTGAGAGCTGCAGTAAGAAAAGTGTTGGTTAAATATCAGACCTGACTAAATTACATTAGATTCAAGTTTCTATCAAATACCAACGTAAATTTACAAGATATAGTAATTATCCGACTAGACTAGTAATTAGGAAGCAAATTATCTTTGAACAAAGGAAAGAAATGAGCTTGAAAATACAAAAGTGAGGCTTGATCCTCTGTGCTCTGAAGAATTCCCTTATAAGAGACTTCTATAGTTACTAAATAGTTGTTTTCGGACACATTTTAATGAACTATAAACATTGATATAATTCTTTTGATTGCACAACGTTTAACTTTAAAAATGTTGTACAAAATTGTACATAGTCTTAAAGTTGTTACTATACTTGGTAATTTAAGTTCATGAATATCATCAAAGTAATAATTCAGTTTGAGATTGAACAAGGCACTTTTTAATAACATAGAAACGAAATATTTAATATTTTACAGAAATGTACTATAACATGTGTATTGAATGTATTCAAAATAAATAATACATTCAAGCCAACAAAATATTGATATGTAATAAAGAAAACTACTAGCATTGAAATCCAACATATTTTTATTAGATTGTCTGTGTCAAAATGATCAATACAGACTTGGAAGTGTGCATTGATATATATATATATATATATATATATATATATATATATATATATATAAAATAGAAATAGGTCAAATCAGTTTAAATACCTTGATAAAACCAGAATAAAAACAATCCTACCCCTGAATAAATACAACAAAGTTTTATTAATTTTTAAATAGATTACTTGTACTCTAAAAATGTCACTGGTTTATTTTTCCATTTTATGAAATATATTTCCACTTGAGTAGGACTTATCAATTCCCATCCGGTGGTGGTGATTAGACAGTCAGTCGTATACGGTTTGAAAAGGTTTATTTGACAAATGTTCTTCTACAGTAACACCAAATGGAACTTATTCTTAGCTTAATCGGCTGGTGTAATGATTATAATCTATATTTTCCGGTGAAAAACACATCAAGGTGCTTTCCAAATTATTTACAAGACAGCAACCATATATATCACTGGCATTCTCAGTGGTATCTCTGTGACTCTTTAAAAAAAAAATTCTTCTTGTAATTTTCTGCAAGATTATTCTTACTTTACATTCCCACTCACGGATTTTGTGCATGCAATAAACAACATATAAAATGAATATCACAGAATCCAAATTAAACCCTTGAAGAACCACGATGGTGTTGAGAGGAGACCAGGGTGTTTTAGACCTCCCTTGCAGTATCTACTGTGAGTGGTCGAACCATTTAACACAGAGCGATACACTAAAACCTAACAAATCTAATATTGCGAGCGTCTCAAAATTGTTTTTGTCGGATTTAAAATAAAAGGTGTGCCCGGAAAAAAGAGTACAAGTTCGAATCTCGATTACTTAAAATAGGAACATATGTCGTGTTACAATTCAACTTAAGGCATTTTAAGCTTTATTATTGTGATATAAAAATTTTCAAATTATTTTTATCCCTTGTGGCAAAGTGGGCCAAAATATAATTTGATTTTTAAAGTTGATATTACTGTAACTCTTCAGTACATTACAAGGATATAACATTTGTATACTATATTACTAATGGCATATTCATTACAAAAAACGAGATTATGCACTTATCTATACATCTTCAAATTATCAAAATTCGGTAAAATTAAAAAAAATAATAATAAATAAAAAAATAATAAGCTCCAAGTAAAAACTTTCAAAGAGATTTTATGTCATACTGCATATCAAAAGGCCTCAAAAAGTAAAGCATTAGAACTTCTGCGGTTATTTATTACGATTTTCAAGTAGCAGATACTTATTCATTCCTAACTCCGATATTTTATTAAACATGGTTTTACGTTTTCATTTTAAAAACCAAAAGAGATATGGCAACACTTTAAAACAAAAACAAATATTGATTTTTAATGAATTAGGTTTGCTGATTTTCAAATTGGTGAGTTCAATGCCGTAGAGGGAGGAAAGGGATGACTATACACAATACAAATGAACTCAGACTTCAAACCATAAAACAATTGTTTACTTCCCCGTTTTCAAAACCATACATAGTGCTTATTTTGGAGAAGAATGGTAAAGGGATGTTTGATGACAGGGAATGGCTATATCGCAAGATATAAGAAAGACGGGCCTCGGTACCATATATAAGAGAAAAACTCCTCCAATAGGGCTGACGGATCAGCAGACACAGCTGTCCTGTCCAGGCTAAGTGGAGAAGCTAATTTAACTCCCCGTCTATTTAGTTATTTATAAATGTCTTCATATTGCTTGAGTTGTAGAATTTAGGATACTATATGGCTTCAAAATACAAGCAATATATGGCTTCAAAATATGACCACTGTACGTGTATGGGAGGGCGGGTGGGTCATGACCACTGTACGTGTATGGGAGGGCGGGTTGGTCATGACCACTGTACGTGTATGGGAGAGCGGGTGGGTCATGACCACTGTACGTGTATGGGAGGGCGGGTTGGTCATGATTACACTTGAACGTGGTAACGTTACACTCTTTACCCGCACTTATCAGCTAATTTTTCAATATATGCACTAAATTTAAGAAATAGTAGTCGTATTTCAGTAGTCACTGTGTTTTGAACAACTGTGAAATAGGGTCTTCATTGTTAAATATTTTCACCCTGAAGGGCACAGAAAGCCTTCAAAATATGGTTTTCAGTGATAAGAATAACATGGAGGTGTTTAAATTAATCGAAAAGCAACAGCTATTCAGTTGTTAACAATGATTTTTTTAACATTTTAACAGCTGTTAACAAATAAGTACCACTGTATTTGTATGGGCTGGTGGGTATGTCAATACCACCCTACGTGTTAGGGCGGGTGGGCTCCCGATTGTCGTTAACTTTTTTACAATATTTTCTTGTTTTATTTATTTATTTACAACAGCAGTAAACAAATTATATTTCAAACATAATTAAATGTTATCTTTCTTGAAGCATACAAACAATTGAAACAATATAATCACTAGTAAATGTTACATTATTAACCTAAAGTACATATAATTATAGTTGATGAAAAGAACACATCAACTATACGTGAATACCACCGTACGTGTATGGGTGGGCGGGTGGGTCATTACCACCGTACGTGTATGGGTGGGCGGGTGGGTCATTACCATCGTACGTGTATGGATGGGCGTGTGGGCCATTACCATCGTACGTGTATGGGTGGGCGGGTGGGTCATTACCACCGTACGTGTATGTGAGGGCGGGTGGGTCATGAACACTGTACGTGTATGGGTGGGCGGGTGGGTCATGACCACTGTACGTGTATGGGTGGGCGGGTGGGTCATGACCACTGTACGTGTATGGGAGGACGGGTGGGTCATGATTACACTTGTATGGGTGGGCGGGTGGGTCAATACCACCGTACGTGTATGGGTGGGCGGGTGGGTCAATACCACCGTACGTGTATGGGTGGGCGGGTGGGTCATTACCATCGTACGTGTATGGGTGGGCGGGTGGGGAACAACCGTGTTAAAAAAATGTTCAATAAAGCGGTTTCAGTTGTCTTCATAATATATTTGAATAAAAGTCTTCATACCATTTAAAAAACTATGTTTATTACAGATAACATTATATATATATATATATATACTGAATCTCTAGTGAAGCTGTTTGTTGATTAGGAGACATTATTAAAATAATTTTAGATAAAGATAACATTATATTTATTACATAATCATCGGTAAACGAAATAAAAAAAATAAAAGGTTACGTTGAGTAACTAATTATATATTAACTAGCAACCATATATATATATACATATATATATACTGAATTTACATTTATTTCTTGAAAAATACCTTTTATTTTGTATGGAAAAATCCATCAATCAACATCGTGCTTTCTATCCATACTTGTAATGCTATCTGATCTTACAATGACTTTATTTATAGTATTATTGACATTCAGGGAGGAAATTGCAAAATCGGCAATTTTTAATATCCGTCCCATCAAAAAATTATTTAATATCCGATTCAATACAATAAAACATTTCGCTTCAATGAAATGTCAAAGAAAGTTCAAGAAGATGAAACTACAATGATATTAGCTACACCCTCGCAATACGAAACTATGCTAAAACATTTATTATTACATTAACATACAATAAAACATTTCCTTCCCTTCAATGAAATGTTAAAGAAAGTTCAAGAAGATAAAACTAAAATTATATTAGCTATACCTTCGTAATTCGAAACCATGCTAAAACATGTATTATTACATTAACAAAATAAAACATATGTTATACAATAATTGTTGTTCTCCGTAGATTTACACACTTACCAGAAATGTATTTAACCCTTTCAGTGCCAAGGTCAAGCCGTACGACATATCTTGGTCTTCGGATGTGGACCGCATTATGTTTACCACATCACTTCCCAAGACTTACAGTGATATTGACCTACCCATCTATCCATACATTAGCTGTATTGATCCAACCACCTATACATTTACCTTACAGTGGTAATGACCCACCCACCCACCCCTACACGTTCAGTAGTATTGAACCACTCACCCAGCCCTACACGTTCAGTAGTATTGACCCACCCACCTATTAATGTACCTTACAGAGTTAATTATGTGAAGTAATTGAAATATGTATTTATGTTTCCTCTCTGGGGAAATGCGAGCTCTGTACGTCCATTTGTATATATGTATGATTGTAAATATTTGAGTGTATATAAATATGTGAGTGTATGTAAATATTTAAGTTATGTTAATATTATGGTAAATGAATAAATTGTTTTGAATTAATGGCTGAAATAAATAATAAGATATTTTGTTATGAAAAATTAAATAGTGATTTCTTTTGCTATGATGAAGGTTATGTTTGTTATATTGTAATATTAGAAGCTTAAGATCAAATTTTAATAACTTTTTATTGGAGTTTAGTAAAATTGAAAATTATGTTTCAATTGTTGTATTATGAGTGAGATATGGGTTAGTACTTCCGAGATTTAGCTATATAGTATTACTGGATATGAAACAACATGGAGGTATTCCTATTCAATATAGAGCTATATAGTACTGGCTATATGAAACAATAGCTAATTTTAACAATAATTACAGATCTGGTGAAGTTATGTGTTACGTTAAAAAAAGAATTGATTTTTCAAATATTGAGATTAATATGTTATGTACTGGCGTTCTTTTATTTGATATCAACTGTATGCAGAATTGTTTTAAATTATTTTGTATTTATAGATTACTAAGTTTTATGTAAAGTCAACTAACTGATGAGTTATCAGATATTTTAGAAAATATAAAGGGTAATATGATTTTTGTTGGAGATGTGAACATAAACCTATTGGGAAACAGCAAAGTTACTGGTATAACCGAATATAATGACTTAATGATTACCAGTGGTTTTCTGACTTTTGTAAATATGGCGACTAGATTAAGTGTTAATTCACAAACGTGCATCCACTTACAAGCGAAACAACGGCTACCAAACGTAAATACTGGTGTAAGTCAAAGGCTACAAGATACATTAACAATATTTATGGTAACCAATCAAAACAAAAATTGGTTACGAAAGTATTCAAACGGAAGTATGCCATAAAGTCATAGACATTTACTTATAATATTTATAAAACTAGCTTATTTAGTTTCACAAAGAAATAAATCTCACAAAAGTGTAAATTTTTGCTTGAAAGTAGCAAAATTAAAATCCGTAGGTTGATAAGATCGTTCTAAACACAAGTTTGTAATGCAAGCTTATCTCCTTGAAGCAAGGCGGAGGTTTATTTGCCTGAAGCGTGGCACACGACTCTTTAGAGAAATTGCTTAGTCAGAGCCAAGGGGAGAGTGGTTATACTTATTTATTACATCTTATTAAAAAGATGCTAGGCTACAGAGCAATTAAGTTATTAAATTGATAGTTTTGTAAAAAATAGGTAGTACAAATAATATATGTTTCGATTGTTTAACTTTAGTTTACACGTTTACAATGTTAGCCTACAGAGCACTGCCAGGATGGCAAACGTAATTAGGTACTCGGTGCATACGGGTAGGTGGTTCATTTGTCACTAAACCACATGCTGTACGATGGGAACAGAAGTGTAATTGTAGTTAAGATTATCTTCCTGTACTTAGAGTTGCAAAAAAGATTTCCAATCTTCTAAGCTAGTTATAATAAAGGTGAAATGATAATACATGTGTAACGTAGTAAAACATTTATTTAACTTTAACAACACTTTCAGTGCATGTTTTTATTGTTATAGATGAGTTCGATATTATTGATAATTTTACTATTAATGGTACTTGAACTGGCTAAAGATATGAAGTAATATTTATATGTATTGAGAGCTATTTTTTGTATATCTGCTTTATTCGAAATTTGTTAAATTAAAACCCACAAATAAAGTGACACATTTTTAACACCCACAATGTATATTCTTTTTTTTTTTAGAATCTAGGTGTTATTATCTCAAATTAAATCACAGAAGAAACAGAAATACAAAATAATTTGTATCATGCAAATAGATGTTTTTATGCATGCAATAACCTTACTTTATGTATTCAAAATTACTGTCACGTACAACAGAAAATATTCTATAAATAACAATAATCAGCCTATGGTGCAGAAACATGGAAATTGAATAAAAAAGAGGAAAATAAATTAACCGTATTTGAAAATAAAACTTAAAAAAAATTTATGTGCCAATTTGTGAGGGTTGATGAGCTCGACATATCTTGAGAAGAGAGGATAACAACACTCTAAAAAAATGTAATAAAAAGAAATGCGGAAGAAAGACGAACGAGAGGAAGGCCACTGCAAATTGATGGAACAAAGTGAAGGCAGATTGGTTGAGATTGAGGAAGATGCAGGGGATCGAGAAATATTGTCGGTGCGGCCAAATATCTACTTAGATATGAGTGGCCCTGGGGGTAAGTAAGTAAAGTATCTGTGAGACTACCTCTGAGGAAGCCACGTCACAGCATAGGCGAAAAGTTTGGTGGTGTAAATATTAGAAATAACACCTTGATATGGTCGTCACCGGAAGTTTTAGTTTTTACCTGTTATTAAATTAAAACTGCATTTTATGAAATAAAACTGTCCAAAACTGACATTAAACTGGAGTAATGTTATCAGATTATTTTGTGTTGATCATGTAAATAAAGGAAAATAAAATAGTAAACATTTATTAATTGTCACTGAATGGATTTTGAATACGATTTACGAGTATTTTGTAATAAGTCACACACAGGAACAAATATTTAATTTTTCTGCTCATCATAAGCAAAGCTAAATATTAGTATATCGTTAAAATAAGCAATTAATATTCGTTCTAAGCTAGTAATGTTATTTCTGTGAAATATTTCTAAGATTGAAAGGTTGACATTAGAAATACAAGTAGTGTGATATTTTATCATTAAACTCTTATCAAGTAGGTATAGTCCAATATCACACGACAGTATTTAGAACTCAATTATTTTATTGTTTACACATATTGTAATATTTTCCTGAGATTATGATTATATCGTTTAATTTCTTGAAAATCACTTCAAATTTTTCTTCCTAAATAAAAATTGTTTTACTTGTTAATAAATATCAAACTATTAAGATCTTCATTAAGATGTAGTTTCAAAAAAACATTCATTGTTGCTAACCTCAAAACCGACTCAGCTAAATTAGAAGGTGGATAAATTTATTTATGAAGGTAATAATATGAAGTGTACCCAATCAAATAGTTTATTTAAAGCTACTTGTTTAAAAATAAATTTGTTAAAATTTGTAAATATTGTTTGTATATTTTAGCGCAACGATTTCAATTCACCCGAATCACCCAATCAGTACGATTTTGTGAGTTCCAGATCTGAATTAAATAATCTATTAAAATTTCTGGAAGTAGATTTTAAATTGGCATAGTAATTTCACTTTAAATAAAATATAAACAGAAGAAAAGTGGGTGTTTGGATTACTACCTCTAACGTCTCGAGACAAAGAACCAACTTTAAAGTGAGGTAGGGAAATAGTTTACATAATTAATGAACTGCTGCGTAAGAGGTGGAATGGCTTGGAGCAGTTTAATGTATGAAGCGTCTCAAGGCGTAACACAATGTATACAACTTGCTACAGTTTGGTGTTAAACCGGAGAAAACTTTTAATAAAAACATCCCATACAAAACACCTCCAACTAGTTTTTCATTTTACCTGGACATAAAACGATTTTTACCTAGTCAAAAAATCTATTTCTTATTTTATGCTCGTTAAAATTTGTATTACTTACAAATTACTTAAATAAACTGAGGGGTGTACAACTGTAACATGATAAACACAGGTAAGGTTATTTTAGTAGTTTCGCTCTTATGATTTGGCATTTCATATTTATCACTCTAATTTACTAAACAAAAAAGTAGCCCTTAAATATTTTATATAGTATGTGGTTGCCTTAACCAATTTATATTTTTAAAATTAGTACAAAATATTTAGTTTTGACTTGATTAAAGAGGTAGGTGTGTTCAAAAACCGTTGTTTTAAAATATCTAATTGAAATGACAAATCAACAATATCCAAACCATGTGTAGCTTGATATTTTTAATACAAAAACCTGACTGACAAGTGAATCCATTTTTAAAATTTACTATCGACGTTTATATTATTATTATTATGTGTGACTTCATAACTACATACACTATAAATTGGCAATTTACACTCATTTGATTATTTAGTATAGTTTTTTTTTAAGATTACAATAACTTGTCGATTTCAATCAGCAAGAATATTTACCCCCCTCCCCTCAGTTCTTTAAGTTGTTTCAACATGCCCTAAGTTGTTATAATGGCTTAAAACATCCATCTGTCAATGGCACTCGTAAAAAATGTGACAAGATAAAAGGTCTCTGCAGTCTTATTTTTACATGTAATATTACCAATGATAAACGACTGCTCCAATAAAACCAGTTAATTTGATAAAATGAGTTTATAATTTCTACTAAAGCTTTAAAAAGCGTTAAGAAACTGATAGATTTTATGAAATGTTTTGACAATAAAATATGTAGGCCTTAATATACAAGATATGTTATGTTTTACTATTACTTAACTAATATTTGCTTCTAAACATTTGAAAGTTTCTTAAGAAAAGATAGGTAGTTAAAAGTTACTTTTATACATTGAAAGTACTCTTCTAAAACACAATTGTGCAATTGTTTCGACCACAGCATATTTTTATTTCCCCCTAAAATCACCCAACTTTCTTCATAGCAATTTCTCTACCCCTCCAATGATACTGAGAATAAAATATCTCAAATAGGATTTGTTTTTATTTCTTTGGTCATTTTTGCTCTCCCATAATAAATACTCAGAGAAGTAAAAGAGTTTGAAGGTTGAAACAAGTTTTCAAAGCTTAAATTTGGTTGATTTGTGTTGTTATGTTAATCCTAAAATTGAAAATAAGAAAAAAAACAGTACTTATGTTTTAACTATGTCTAGAAAATGAATAATACGAACATGTGTTGATAGTTACTTAGTAAAAGAACGATTACCGGTAATTTTTTATACACATTATACACATGTATTTATATAAAGTAAACTAATGGTATGACTGCTCATAATATCTCATCAAGGAATAAAATAAATCTAAATAATAATAAAAAAATACTTTTATAAAAAATGATTTTTGAATTTATAATATAAATATTTATATCTTATTTTTTTGAATATTTCAATGTTTCTATGTAAGGGCATTTATAAACTTCTTTTGTATTTACAGAATAGTCTAAGCATATCAAACACATTCTTGATCTGTGATTTCACATCCTCATAATATAACAAAAGTTTTAGCTTAGATATAATAAAAGTATCAAGTATATTAATAGAAAAATAAATACGGATTTACGCCCAACGTACGGAGTTAAGACGGAAGGAAACAGTTTATAGAGTATGCAAGTTAAAAGATGTAAGCTATTTGACTTAAGAGATGTACTTGATCCTGAAAAAATATTTAGAGCATCAAATAATTTTTGAAAAATAAAACACATATAAAATTAAAATAGGACGTTTAAAAAAGGTTTTTTACAATCCAATTCCACACATGTAAAGGCCAATGTCATAGTTTCGGTTGAACAAATTGATTATGAGACATTATAAAAAAAAGCTAAAGTAGCATAAAAATTCAAAAACTAACATAGAACTGCTAGGTACATTTGAAGGTAAACAATGTGCTAATGTGCTAGCTAAGACAAATTAATTCTTAACTCTGGCAAAAGAAAGCAAGCAAGTAAAGTGAAACTCTCCGATTATCAAACTATAAACCAAATCACACTATAACACAACTCAATCTATAAACCAACTCACACTATAAAACAACTCAAACTATAAAACAACTCACACTATAAAACAACTCAATCTATAAACCAACTCACACTATAAAACAACTCAAACTATAAAACAACTCACACTATAAAACAACTCAATCTATAAACCAACTCACACTATAAAACAACTCAATCTATAAACCAACTCACACTATAAAACAACTCAAACTATAAAACAACTCAAACTATAAAACAACTCAATCTATAAACCAACTCAATCTATAAACCAACTCACACTATAAAACAACTCAATCTATAAACCAACTCACACTATAAAACAACTCAAACTATAAAACAACTCACACTATAAAACAACTCAATCTATAAACCAACTCACACTATAAAACAACTCAAACTATAAAACAACTCACACTATAAAACAACTCAATCTATAAACCAACTCACACTATAAAACAACTCAAACTATAAAAAAACTCACACAATAAACATTTAGGCTACTTAAGGTGACTAAAAGGTTTTGAAAAGGGTCAAATTATCTTCTTCTTATAGCTAAAGTTCACAGTCAAATCAGTACTACAGTTAGTAAATTGTAAGGTAATCCTACACTATCCTCCCGGTTCAGATCACTTAACTCCATAATTTTCATTAAATAATAGTATTTTCCAATTAAAAAAGAACAAGATAATATAAACACTATGTTTGAAAGAAGGGAAATAATTAAAGATAAGAGTGTTTATCCGGGCGCCCAGTTTAGCACTCTAAGGAATCAAGTTCTAGATTTTATCACAACTGCCGCTAAGAGTAGTAAAGATCTTGCTCACTAACGAACAAGCAATGTATTCCTCTCCAACTCATAGCCCCTGCCTGCATCGCCCTGCAAAGTCGACAGATGAACATAACTCCCTCATTTATTGTAAACTCTTGCAATAAATTTTATGTATATTAATAATCAAAAATGTTAGCCAAAGATGACTGTACAAATTTCAAGTAAAATGTTGAACTAATATTATCTATAGAAAAATAATTGGTAACACTTAAAATATATTTTCTTAAGATATACTATGTTGGTTAGTACCTTTTTATCCACTATATTCTCAAAATGTTAATGAAATACATAACACGGTTTGTTCTGACTTATGCATAAAAATTGCCAAATTAGTAATTTTGGGTACCAAAGTGAAATTTTTAATAATTTTTTCCGTAACAAATTTATTACTTACATGGATCCAAATAATTTTATTAAAAACATTTCAAAAATAATTTTCGATCGAACACCCTTAAAGAGTGATACGTAGGTTACTCACTGGGTCATTTTCAACAGCTCTTAAACTGATCTAACTCATACTTTTTAACATTGTCATTAATTTTTCATGAGATTGCAAGTACTGTACACCTAAAGGCCGGAGACACACGGCTTTTTTTATCCGATCGAATTATTTACCGATGCCGCCGTAGAAGCAGTGGCACGAGCGAGCATGTTGAGAGTTTCACACTGGGCGGAAAAATTAACGATCATTTAACGGCGTCGGTAGCTGTGCAGACGACTGGGCGATTGGGCGTTATTTCTACTGTCGTAAGCTGTTTTGTTGTTATGTCGATCCGCCATCTGTAACTT
>JAQJVL010001725.1:0-5000 GCA_035578905.1 Stictocephala bisonia | reverse complement strand
GCTCTCTCCAAGCTCCTAGATCCACTAGCTTGGAGGATTGTTGTGAGAAAAAAAATTAAGCTATAAAAAATATTTTAAAAATACAAAAGAATTGAAAAACAGGGGATATTTAAAAGATTAACCCCCCCCCATTCACCTACCACAGTCCACCTAGGCACCGCTTGGAGGGAGTTCCCCACCACTCACCACGGATCGGCTTGCCATAGGTATTCAGTTCTTCTTTTACATTCGTGGTGAGTTCATCTCTTGAGTGTAGTGGTGCGAGTGTAGTGGTTCCCCGTCCTGGTCGAGCTGGAAAGCTGATTTAATAAGTTGAATAATTTTCCTTTTTATTACCTGCTCTGTGTTTTAGTTGAACATTTTAATATTTTGTATTTCATATTGTGTTTGATATATTTTATTATTGTGTTATAGGTGATAGTTTTGAAGTACAATTGACTTTATTAAAGTCAAGTGCAGTTTTTAAGCATGTAATTTTTTAAGCTTTTACGCTAAGGTAGTATGTAACACCTGAAGACGATGTGGGTATGATATACATGTCGAACACGTTGTGTTTGTTTCTGAAGACGATGTGGGTATGTTATACATGTCGAACACGTTGTGTTTGTTTCTGAAGACGATGTGGGTATGTTATACATGTCGAACACGTTGTGTTTGTTTCTGAAGACGATGTGGGTATGTTATACATGTCGAACACGTTGTGTTTGTTTCTGAAGACGATGTGGGTATGTTATACATGTCGAACACGTTGTGTTTGTTTCTGAAGACGATGTGGGTATGTTATACATGTCGAACACGTTGTGTTTGTTTCTGAAGACGATGTGGGTATGTTATACATGTCGAACACGTTGTGTTTGTTTCTGAAGACGATGTGGGTATGTTATACATGTCGAACACGTTGTGTTTGTTTCTGACGACGATGTGGGTATGTTATACATGTCGAACACGTTGTGTTTGTTTCTGAAGACGATGTGGGTATGATATACATGTCGAACACGTTGTGTTTGTTTCTCAAAACATTCGAATAATTAGACATCTCCAATTATTATCTAACAATTATTTAAAAGTGTTCTTCCGAAGCTATTGTATAACATTTTCTTTCATTTCCCAAGGTTCTTCTTTTTTTAAATAACTGGGGAGAGGAGGGTGACTGTTATAAAATATAAAAAAAAGAAAGAATAAAGGAACTTGTAGTAGCTAAAAATCCTGCATTCTATTTTAATTCCTCTTCTGCTTTACCTTCAGGAGTTACTGAAGCATATAAAAGCTGTTGAACCACATTGAATACATTTTTGGCAGCATTCATAACAGGCATTCTTCAAGTTAAGTTCTCTATGTCAGAGTAACTACAAGTACGACCCTTGAGCTTTACACACTCATTACATGTAAACGTCTAAATATGTGTTTCTGATACATGAAATTACATTCATATCTTTAAATGTGATTACTGTTATAAAAAGTCTTTTTTTAACTATTCTAATGAATTGATTCTATTATTTTATTGGAATGGATTGAATGTTCATTATACTTGTGTCATGTTTCAATAAAAACTTAATAATAGATTTTTACTTTATTACATAACAAAAACATTAAATTCTTGATTTTTTTAATGGTTAAACTTACTAAGATGTTACCATTCAATACATTTCCTACAAACATCCAAATAAATATAATATTGTTCTGCCATAGGATGGTAAAATATTACTCTTTAAGTTTATACCATATTCTTAGTTGAATTTAGTTTTTTACTAGTATGTTTGGCTTATTACGATACAGTTAGTAACTATTAAGTTATATACTGTGTCCATGAACCTTGAATGGGTTAAAAATGTATCATGAGTACAAATGTTCCTGTAGCTTTTTAGAAACAGACATTTTTCGTATAAAATATATTCCACTTATTTTTTTCGATTGTTTACCATCTTTCAGAGGTATATGTTATTGTAAAAATATAAAGTAAATATTAAAATAGAAAGTATTGTACTTTAGTAGCTGCGAATAACGATTTTGAACAGCCCTAGAATGCTGAAATTTTAAAGTTATTTGCAATTTATACGGCATTTGAGGAATTATACGTGGGGATTTGTTTTTGGTATGACGTTGGCATTGGACAATCTAACATCACGGGCTTTCTGATAAAGTAGCCAGGAAGCCTTTGAAATGGCTAACTCACAGCATTGGTGTCTTTGAGTAGGCAAAACATAAAAATAATTTTTAAAATTAGTGTTTTTCTTTGAAATTCATATTAAAAACATATTGTATCCATACTGTAATATTTCATCGAAAAGTGGTTTTCTGGAACCATATTAGTCATTCGATTATTTACCAAACTGCCAAGCGTTAGTATTGTAAATAAAAATAAGATATTCTGAATATTATGTATGTTTATTATCAAAATAAACTGTCCAAATGTTAATACATTTCTACATTATCACATTGTATATAGCTTTTTATATTTTTTTCATATTTTATCATCTATTAATGGCATATTTTTCTGCAGCACAAGTGAACTTGTGAACTTAATACTGAACCAACTTAATAGCATAGTTGGTTCAATCCCAGCTTCATGTGCTAAAGGTTCTCAGTTCGATCCCAATCATAGTCAATACATTTTGAGAAGGATCAGCTGATTATCACTGGCTGTTCATTTGTCATTGGGCTATTAATTAATGACACTTACTAAGGAATAGTCGGCCTTAGTTTATAACAATGACTACATTCGCTCATCTACACTCATCACACTCATTCGAAATCCATATTCGCCCATATCTTGACGATCGGCGTCTTATGAATAAATAAATAAATAAATAAAACTTGCATTTATTGATTACATAATATATATCTGGCAGATGGCGTGGGAGTTTCGGGGCTCGGTGAAACTTAATTACCTCTTATTAATAACAGAATAATCCAACGTATTATCTGGTCTTACTGTGACTTGGTTGCTATTTCTTCAAAAAGTACTTGCTTTCGTTTTTCAGGTGTTACATGAAGTATGTCCTCAAGGCTGTGTTGGATACACGGGAGGCCAGTGGGAGAATCGATGGGGAGGAGGAGTTAATGTGAGCCTATTAATATATATATATCCTTTCTTACTCTATAGTTAACTGAAAATAAATTTTAAATTTGTATCAAACGCTTTCTGTTTAATATTTTGATTTAGCCTGTTTGTTTACTGGTGAATTAATTACTAAATAATGGTAGATTTAAATGAAATGTTTGACGAAGGATATGATGTAATATTATGATTATTTTTTACATATTCAAGGTATGAAGTTGAAAAAAAAATCATTCTAAACCATTTCACCAAAGTTGAACTTTTATTATTAATAAATCCTATTTATATTATTTGGTGTATAGCACGTATTATTTTTATTTTCAACTGTTTTTATACTGGCGATTGACACAAGTTTTGTTTAAAATGTTATTAATTTATTTATTCATTAAAAATATATATTAATTGTTCACAACAATTCTTTTTCTCTGTCCAATGGCTAAATGGGCCTAAGAGAATATAATTTATATTTAATATCTCACAAATTCCACAATTATATATTGAACTAGCTGTACCCGCCCGCTTCGCCGGTCATAATATTGAGTTTGATTTAGAACCTAATAGCTGAAATAATTCGAGCATTTTTGCTTCTTCTACCAATATTAGATTTTTTAGGAGGCATGTCATAAAAAGTAAACTGCAAAACAAATAATTATTTACACAATAAAAATAAATACGTTTCACCACATGTTTTAATTACCGAGGAAAAAAGGTTAACACCAAATACAGATCACCTGATCAAGTAAAAGTAGTGTGTGCTACACTCTCAAGGTGAAATGTAGAACTACAATAAATCAAAACATATACAGTACTGTTGTTGTGAGAACTCCAATCTGCTTATGGCATGTGAAACTACATTAAACCACACAGTCATATGTTTTTTGTAAACTATTCAGATTCTCCATTTGAATAACATGGGATCTTTAGGATTTCGTGGGGCGGGACCCTGTGGACGGATCTGCATCAAACTTCACAGAATCTATCTCGGGAGTATACAAAACAACGTCCTAAAGTTTCATTTCGATCGGCTGAATGGTATGGCAGCGCATAAACTTCAAACATATATATACAAACATCCTCTTTTATAAATATAGATAGATTCATAATTCAATTATATTAATATAAAATAATTTATGTTTAAAAACTAAATCGGATAGCTATTAACATCAGGTATATAATACTTTTAAGAATACATTATAAAGAGAAACACAATAAATAAAATAAAATATTTTGATAGGTATTAAATAAGCAACTATATAAAAGAGTATAAGTTAATAAAAAATATATATAATTACAATTATTTATGACGAATCGAACATAATTATTATTATCATTATTTATATCCATAAAAACTACTTTCAGATATTACTGTTTTTTATATCAAGAATGTTCAACAGTTTTTATAAGAATTACAACTATTACCATTGTTGTTCACCTTTATGGTTCCAGAGAAACAGCAGTAGTGTTGTATGTATGTTGTATGTATGTTGTATGTATAAGAGCATTTTAAGACCTCTCAGTTTGTCTAAAGAGCAAAACTAACTTATATTTCTATAAGAATATTTCAAGAACTTGTACTAACTGAAACGGATTTTTCTAATAATCACCCTGTACGCAACTAGTACGACGCATGTACCAACCTTGAAACTCTTAATATCACCACTGACTAGCCAGAGGTGACTGACTAGAAAACTACATGCCCGCACCATCTGTTATCGCTTCTGCAAACTAAAGATAAGACGACCATTCATTCATTGACAGTGAGGCTTCCATTCTTGAAGCAGATCAAGGAACATTGCTTTCCCATATTAAACAATATTTACGTCTTTTATATATTTTAAACTTTGACACGTAGAATAGCCCTATTTATTTTGTTAATTATTTATCAAACTACTAATTTCTTCTTAATTTTAAATAAGGAACAATTTCATTTATTCTACAAGTG
>JAQJVL010001724.1:105000-151714 GCA_035578905.1 Stictocephala bisonia | reverse complement strand
GTCATTGTTAACTATGGTCGACAGTACCTAAAAAAGAGATATTTATTAGTAGACTAATAGCCAGGGAAACTTAGGCACCCTCAGTTTTATGGAGAATCCAAACCACGTAGAATCTGAGTTTCAGGCAAGTGACAAGCCTTACAAGTCAGTCCTCTTCTCTACACAACAACTGAACCTCTACCAACTAGCAAAATGGATACCCTAGACTTCACTAGTACAGTCCACGTTGATAGTAACCATTGAGCGGATATAGTTTTGTTGTTTCATTTAAATACTAGTCATAATTATTAATGTAATCTGTCATATTCCAGTTTAAAACCACCGCCGACCTTGTCCACCGCCTCTTGGATGATGAGACCCGCCCACAAGAAGTAATTAAGGAGGTGAGTCTTGGCCGAATATTAGTTAACAGTTAAATAGTGTTTATGACATTTCAGTATACAAAAACTTTTTAATTACTTAAGGAAGTATTGGTATACTAAATGCAAAAAAGGCTAATTTAGCAATCTTATTATTGTTTTTTTTTTTTTTTTTTTTTTTTTTTTTTTTTTTTTTAACTCATTAAGAATTATGGGTATAAGATTATTAATAAATGTTCATTTGACAGTTCATGTTGAAATTAACACTTTTAAAATATTAGCTTAACGCTTTTAACAATCCATTGGTTAGTAATCTAGTATAGACAATCGTAGTATAAGTTGAACTTGTACATAAAGTGGACTTCTATTGGCTTTCCTTCCCTTAACAGGTGATTAATTATGAAATATATAATGATCAAATGTTGAGACCCATCCCCCCCACCAAAGCTGGTAAGCGTGCCAACCGGGGGATAGCTCAAAACAAGTCGAGCGGTGGGATCACGGGTGGCAGTTGGAGGGTCAAAATAACACTCGGCAGCTGAGCAAAACTGAAATTTATTATCATGAAACCAAAAAGATATTAATCCAACTTGGCAGAAGGCCACAATATCAATTTGCAACTAAATCAAAAATAACAACAAACACTAAAATTACCAAGATACTACACAATAATAACAAACGCTATAAATACCACAAACTCTACAAATACCAAAATTTAACAATTAATCAACTGTATGGCCTATCTGCAGCCTAGCCTGAGACACCCCAAAACGTAAGAAAAATTTAATGCCCAAAAGAAAAGTGGAAATTTAGAAAACGTCAGGAAAACAACAATTAAACCGGCAATTTAGCCCAAATCCCATAATTCCACCGGGCCAGGGAGTAAGCCGGAATCCCTGGGCAGCTCCGAATTAGACGTTAAATCAAAGCACAATAATCCCCTTTTGGTGAGTTTGAAAAAAATTAAACAATTTAAAAAAAAAAATATAAAACGGTCCCGTTCGAGTAAAAATTCACTTCCAAACCCCCCTAATACACTTAACAAAAAATAAATAACAATAACTAGGCCTAAACATATAAATAAAGAATACTATAGTTTAACAGTAGGGCCTAACAAAATATAAAAATTTGAATAACTATAACAATAAAATAAACTAAAGATTAACAACAATAAATATTAACACAAATTTTTTTTATATTTTAAAAACCCTTCTTTTTTCTTAAATTTGCAATATCTATAGCAATTTCCCCCATGGCTGTGTTTCCTAAAATCACTGTTCGAGTTTTAGGCCTAGGCCACATACAGTTCCACAAACTTTTTCCTTTTTTATTTCTTTTTTTTTTTATTTTTCACTTTTGTTGTTTCTTTTATGCTTCACTATCAAAACCCCCAGCTCAGCCGCCGGGAAACTACCTAGAACGCACTGACCTGAGGACAGAAGACTTCTACCACCACAGATGTAGAGCGGGTAGCTGGCGACTCCAGACTCCAACATGGTCCTCAGGCCAGGCTAGCAGTGCAGATGGTAGACAATCCCCGGACGGCAGGCCGAGGGCAGAAACGTCCTACTCAAGGACCCTGGACTGAAAGTCCAAACACAGCAATTAAAAACAGTCCAGCCATCACCACCAAAAATACTATACATAACCCCTAATACATGACATGGCAAAACAAAACAGGAACAGACAACATTGTACATGATTGGAGCACCCTAGCAAATAAAAGATAAATTTTTAGGCTATGACTAATTATGTTGGAAACTAGATTTAAGACAAATTACAAATTATAAAAGAATTAATTACGTATATGGAACTAAAAATGACAAACTGAAAACTAGGCTATGGAAACATGAGCAATATGTTATAACATGAAAATCAAAGGGTACAGCTAGGCTAGGTTATTGGCAAAGAACAAAAAATATGATAAAACGGTAACTCCAACTGAAAAAAAAAAGGTTCAACAAAACATTATACAGAACTATTATTAATTATAAAGCCAGGTATAAAAAGCAATTAATGCTAAAAATGTAACATTGCACGTGGCTTGAACCTAGGTTAACACATCTAGACAAAGAATATAAATTTCACAACTCTGAAGACACAAGTAAGCCCGTTGAAAATTATTTAAACAAAAGTATTTTCACCAAAAGGGTGATTAGATATTAAAACATACAAAATGAACACTTACGTTTTAGTGTCTCTCAGCCACGCATAGTCAAGTTGATCGGCAGCAAAGAAACTGAACAGACAGGACCACCTGACCGAGGCTGGAACCAGGAACGAAACGGAACGAAGCCAACGGCCACCAAATTACGCGAAACGCTGGGCACAAGCGAATCTCAGGCAGCCTGGCAGACAACGACGAAAAAAACGAAACTGTACCGGTCCAAGACCCGGTACAACCTCCCTCTGCAAAACTCAACACACCCAGGCAGGGGAGAAAACTTGGTACCTCAGGGAACCAAACAGAAGACGAAGACCTCCGAAGAGTGGTGCTCCAAGGACGCCAAAGAGAATCTAAGAGGGGAAACCCCTCGAACAGGGAGCGAACAACCCTGACTGTCGGGCCCGACAAGAAAAGAGAGAAAGAAGACTCTCTCAGAACAGCCACCTAGGGCGCAGAGGTGATCAATCTCTTTGCCCCAAGAAACCTCCAGGAACACCAACTCCTGGATCAACCGTTCCCCGGAAAGCCTTAAGCTGGGACACATGGGCTTTCTTGAACACCCTGCCTGACTGGGGATCAACCAGCAGAGCAGTCACCGGTGACAAAAACCTGTCGATGCGGTGGGGACCAGACCACCGATAGCACAACTTTGCAGCTCTTCGTTCCGCGGCCGAACTGACCGGGTGAGCCTGACAAAGCACCAGACTGTACCGGTCCAAGACCCGGTACAACGTATCTTAATAAAAAATAAATAATTGGTGTTTGATTTCTTATTTAATGGTAATACTGCCGTCTACTATTAGTTTTAACCAATGTTGTTACAAAAATTACTAACTAGATTAAGTGATGTTATAGTTGGAGAAATTCTCAATGATACTTCTTCACAGAAGGACCACCTTCTCGGCTGCTGGATTCTTTGATACAAACTTGAAGATTGTGACTCGGGTAATCTTCTACATTACTAGCACTCCTTAAACATACGATAGTACTTTTACAGGACGAGGCTTATACATAAAGTACCATACAAATATCAAACGCCGTAAAGTATAAACTTTATAATTGTTAATTTTTGTGGCTTAAAAAATGTATAACGTAAAACTGTCTAGTTGTGATACTTAACCACAAATGTTGACATTAAAAATAAACCTATAAATAAAGTGGTTATTTGTTTATAGTGGAGTTAATTTACTATAAATAGTTAAATTAGCTAAATTAAAAAAAAAATATTGTTAATCCCTTATCTAGGACCTATTCTTAAACTTAATTGAGGATTTATTTGTTCAAAATGAATATAATGTTAATATTTTAATTTCATAACATATTTAATTTGAATTTAGTTCATGAACAAAATAGCATGCACAAATAGCTATTATCGAAAAAAATTTAAATACAAATCATAACTGTTATTTGTTTTTATTGTTATCAGGCTCTCATATATATGTATAAAGCAGATACGTGGGCAATGTACAGACTATAAAGTAAAGTGTAATGCAAAATATTATTTTGTTTTATGTTGTTATGATGGCTCTAGCGCATTGGTTCCCAACAGGTGGTCCGCGGACCAAAGGTGGTCCGCGAGAGCCTTGAAAGTGGTCCGCGAGGGACTTAGAAGAAATAAATAATTATTGAGTAAAATGTAATTAAAAAAAAAAAAAAACTAAATTAAGTTAACAAGTTCGATACGGCGGAGGTAGACGGAATAAGGTACACCGGTAGAGGTAGACCGGCGTAAGGCTGGTGTGGTGGGAATGGGATCCAAACTGGTGGGAGTGGGAGCCAAACTGGTGGTGGTGGCAGGGGTAGTCTGCAACTTGCTGTCTTCAGTCGTGAGCGTGAGTCGAATAGGTCAATAACTACACTACATTAACTACAACTTTCTATCCTTTTGAACGTTTTGATTTATGTGCTAAGTTTTATAGTGTTTGTTGAGATTGTTACTATTAGCATTCAGTATGCCTCCAAAGCGGAAATATGATAGTGATTATATTAAGTTCGGGTTTACGTCGATTGAAGTGAACAAAGAGGTTAGACCTCAGTGCGTAAATTGTGCAGCCGTTCTCAGCAACGAGGCATTGAAACCCGCAAAATTGGAACGTTATTTGAAGACAAATCATGCAAACCTGAGTGACCGGCCACCTGAATTCTTTGCAGGTAAACTGGAAAATTTAAAGAAAATGAAATTAGGCAAATCTGGGACAGCTTATGAACAGTCAGAAAAACTACACTCAGCTTCTTTTGAAGTAGCGCACTTGATTGCTAAGGCTAAGAAACCACACACCATCGGCGAAAATCTTCTTAAACCATGTAAAATTAAAGCTGTCGAGCAAGTTTTGGGGACTGAAGCTTCCAAAAAAATGCAGGATATCCCCCTATCTAATAACACGATTAAAACACAAATTGATACAATGAGTAATGACATTAAAGAACAATTAATTGTTGAATTAAAAAATCTCCATTTTTCAGTTTGCAATGTGACGAAACTACTGATGTTACGCAGTGCTGTCAATTACTAGTTTTTGTTCGTTATTTGGGCAACAACTAGGTTCAAGGAAGACCTTTTAATTACTCAAGATTTGGAGACCACATCTAAGGGCAAAGACGTAATGAAAATAATTTGTGATAATTTAGAAAAGTATGGCTTTGACTGGAATAAGCTAGCAGGATTTTGTACAGACGGAGCCACTGCTATGCTGGGATCACGTTCAGGATTGTCAGCCTTGGTAAAAGAGAAGAACCCTGCTACAGTAACTATGCACTGTATGATCCATCGTCAAGCGTTGGCATCAAAGACACTGCCAGAGAGCCTAAAAAGTGCAATGGAGATGGACATAAATATGGTCAATGCAGTCAAAAGAAGCTCACTCAACAGTCGTGTTTTCAAGAAGTTGTGTGCAATGTTAGACTCTGAACACGAAACAATTTTCTTTCATACTGAGGTGCGTTGGCTTTCAAAGGGAAATATGCTGGAGCGCTTATTTGAGTTGAGAGAAGAGTTGAAAGTGTTTTTTATTGAAACAAAAATGCAGCGATTCTTGGAGGATTTGTGTGATCCAACTTTTGAGGTACAACTTGCGTACCTAGTAGATGTTTTTGGACATTTGAACCAACTGAACTTGCAGCTTCAAGGATCAGGAAATGACAAGTTGAAGGGTGTTGGTAACATTTTTGTTTTTGAGGACAAACTACATGCATTTTTGTGCAAACTTGATCTGTGGATGAAAAAGATTGAAGAGCAAAACTTTCAATCCTTCCCGACTTTGAAACATCTGGCGGACAACAAGAGCTATTCTTCTCATGTGGATAAAATTCTACCAAACATCCTCACACATTTAGGAACGCTTAAAGCAGAATTTCCACGATACTTTCCTGAGTACGACAAAGACACACAGATAATTAAAAAAATGATTCGAAATCCTTTCAGCTGTAAAGTCACAGATGTTCCCGACGATATCTAAGAGGAGTTGATTGAACTGCAAAATGACAATGATTTGAAGGACACATTTGAAAGTGGCACAGATTTGGAAGGGCTGTGGTGTCGAAAGGCCATTTCATACCCATACGTCCGGAAAATAGCACTTAGGTACCTTGTGCTATTTTCAACCACCTACCTGTGCGAGCAAGGTTTTTCAACTTTGCTGTTAATAAAAAATAAACAAAGAAACCGGCTGAGCTTAGGCAGCGACCTGCGACTAGCACTGAGCAAGAACCATTCACCGAGAAGTCCTGAACTAGTAAAACAGATTCGAGCTCAGAAGTCTCACTAAAATAATTCCTAAAAAATATTTTATGTGCAATGAGAACATTTAATTTCTATTTCAACTAGTATTCTAATGAAAATGTAACTGTTGCTAAAATGTTCTAAAAATAAACAATTTGCTTATGATTAATGTATTTTTTTATTGCCTTTGAAACTATATATATATATCAATGGTGGTCCGTGCTACTATTAATGTCAAGTAAAGTGGTCCGCGGCCCGGAGTGAGTTGGGAACCACTGGTCTAGCGTATCAGTTAGATCACTACAACACACTTTGTTGATGAGGTATGGGTAACTGTTGCGATGTCTGTAATTTAGACATAATTATGTCTGCAAAGTTTTGAGATCTACATATTATTAGAAGTAATTCTTAATCTGAAACGTTGTAAATGATTTCTTTCAAATTATTTGTTGATATTATCAAATATCAATTTATATATTATTTAAATATCAAATTATATTGTTCAAATTAGTATTTGAACAATATAATTTGTTGTTTGAATATAAATTAGTATTGAACAATATAATTGGTACAGTTCATTACCACTGTACGTGTAAAGGTGGGTGGGTGGGTCATTACCACTGTACGTGTATGGGTGGGTGGATAGATCAGTACCACTGTACGTGTATGGGTGGGTGGTTGGGTCAGTACCACAGTACTTGTATGGGTGTGCGGGTGGGTCAGTACCACGGTACGTGTTTACAATAAGGATTCAGTTGTTGTTTTTATAGCTGCACTAGCATTTATTGTGTTTAATGATAATTTTTCCAAAATTATTAATTAATTTAGGTACTAATGGCTAATGAAACCTTAAATTTAAATTAATATTTTAAAATTGGACACCTAAAACAATATGGATAAGAATAGTTTTTACATGCTATCAAAACGTTTCGTCTGTCAAACGTCTTTTTATCAAATAACATACTGTACATAATATACTTTTATATTAACCGGAAAAATAACAATAGTAAAAATAAATATATATATAGTTAGTCCCTTTGAACATTTTTAATATTGCACTGCAGTAAATGTAAATTGATAGGTAATTAAATGAATTATTGTGTTATTGTAAATACTACATTTATTTCACAGATGGCTAGCTTGCTAGCTCCCATTATTCTCTTTCTGGTCCAAAACGACAACCGGCCCCGAGCTGCAAGAAACAAGCATGAGTAGTGGACGTAGTCATGAAGAGGAGGACATTGCAAAGTAAAGTATTGTAATCTTAAAACTGGTTTTTGTTGATCTTAGGAAGAGATTATTAAATTTTAACAGTCAGAAAACTGTATTTTTGTAAACTCATTTTATTTGTAAAAAAAACAATAATGGTACATGGTTTACTGGGTTCAAAATGTATGTATAATTTCACGATAAAATTAGTACTGTAAAATCCATGATTATTTTATATATATTTTAAAAAAACCGATATTGGCCAGTTTTTGTTGCAGTGTAATTCTTATATATTTACAATGTTTTGAAGATATATGGATCATTATACAGATTATTATGTGCCTAAATAAATACTTCAATGTTTCATTAAGATGTTATTATTAGCAGATACATATTTTATAGTTGGATGCTATATTTGTTTGGTTTTGTTTACAGTAACCCATTTCAAAATGGCGGTCATTTTAAATTTTTAAAGCCAAATATCTTAATAACCTTAAATTTTACTAAAAACCTGTAAGTTACAAAAAAGTTTAAAAATTTATATCTAAAAATAATTGTATGAAAATATTTAAGATTGAACAACTATTAACTGAGATATTGCAATTTTTATCAAATAAAAATACAATTGATATTAATAAAATTGGAAACTTTAGTAAAGTGACATTTATTTACTAAAAACTAAATACAGCGGGATTAGTTTATAAACTCGGGTGCTTAAGTTTTTGACCATACTATAAGGAATCCTGTTTCACATATGGCTTTATTAAAAACAGAAAGTTTGCTTAATATAATGGTGAATGTATCATATGTTGTATCTTATATCATATACGTCTTACTGATTTTTTTACAAGTGCGTTTTAAACTCAATAATCTTTCATCGATTTAGACTCTGGAGATATACAGGGTGTCCTGTAAGTAACCAGCCAAACTTCTGGAGGTCATTTCTTGGGTTAAAACAAACAAAAAATTTCATGTGTACAAATCATCTATCTCGCTGCATTATCCACCTATCTGTCTGTATATGTTTTTTTACTAAAATCTTAATATCTCCAAAGTTATTTAAACTAAAACCATGAAAATTTGTATAAATGTTGAACTTTATAGTGTTCATGTACTATTTAAATTTCATTTGTTTACAGTAACCCATTTCAAAATGGCGGTCATTTTAAATTTTTAAAGCCAAATATCTTAATAACCTTAAATTTTACTAAAAACATGTAGGTTACAAAAAAGTTTAAAAAATTATTTCTAAAAATAATTGTATAAAATGTTTTAAGATTGAACAACTATTAACTGAGATATTGCAATTTTTATCAAATAAAAATACAATTGATATTAATAAAATTGGAAACTTTAGTAAAGTGACATTTATTTACTAAAAACTAAATACAGTGGGAGTAGGTTAGAAGTGACGTTTATTACAACACAAAAACAACAGTAAAGATAAACAAAAGAAAAAAATACTAGTTATCCTACAACATGTGCTCAAAGTGCCCACCATCAATGTTTATGCATCGTTCTAGTCGATTTCTCATAGAACTTCTCATTCGTTCAAATACACCCGATTTCTGTCTAATCGTATTACAGCCATCCACTATTTTTCCCTTAACTTTTCAATACTTCCAACAGGTGTTTGTTATACTAAAGATTTAAGGTAAGCCCATAGAAAGAAGTCCAGGGGGTTTAAATCAGGAGACATGGCAAAAACCACAAAAACTATCTCAAGAACCCCTTAACATCACTGCTTTTGTTTAGTAATGAACTCCAATGAATAACAAATAAAATAGGTGTTTTCTAACAACGAACTGTCAATATTCCAGTCAGCTGATAATCATTGACTGTATGTGTTTTCAATTTCTAAATCAGCTGTAAACATCTATTTAGCACTAATCTAATTTTTAGTAAATAAATGTCACTTTACTACATGACACTTTGAGCAAATGTAGGATAACTAGTAATTTTTTCTTTTGTTTTTCTTTACTGTTGTTTTTGTGTTGTAATAAACGTCACTTCTAACCTACTCCCACTGTATTTAGTTTTTAGTAAATAAATGTCACTTTACTAAAGTTTCCAATTTTATTAATATCAATTGTATTTTTATTTGATAAAAATTTCAATATCTCAGTTAATAGTTGTTCAATCTTAAAACATTTTATACAATTATTTTT
This sequence comes from Stictocephala bisonia, assembly GCA_035578905.1. Taxonomy (NCBI): domain Eukaryota; kingdom Metazoa; phylum Arthropoda; class Insecta; order Hemiptera; family Membracidae; genus Stictocephala; species Stictocephala bisonia. The sequence continues at coordinate 142,093 of JAQJVL010001724.1, read as the reverse complement.
AGAAATAATTTTTTTAACTTTTTTGTAACCTACATGTTTTTAGTAAAATTTAAGGTTATTAAGATATTTGGCTTTAAAAATTTAAAATGGCCGCCATTTTGAAATAGGTTACTGTAAACAAATGAAATTTAAATAGTACATGAACACTATTAAGTTCAACATTAATACAAATTTTCATATTTTTAGCTTAAATAACTTTAGAGATATTAAATTTTTAGTAAAAAACACATACAGACAGATAGCCGGGTAATGGAGCGAGATAGACGATTTGTACATATAAAATTTTTTGTTTGTTTTAATCAAAGGAATGACCTCCATAAGTTTGGCTGGTTACTTACGGGACACCCTGTATATATATATTATAACTGTGCTTTATGAAATTTCTGTTAAAATGTAAAAATACGGGACTTTTTAATTAAAACTCATCGTTTTCTGTGGTGAATGTACACTTTCAATTTAAGCATTTTGTTTAATCAATCTCCTTATTATCTTAAGTATAATAAGTTTATTCTGAAAAATCGTCTAAAATAAACTGTTTTATTCATTATGAAAATGTAAATAAATCTTTTATCAAAGTAAGTGAATATAAAATAAAAATTTGAAAGTAAATAAAAAGTAAAACGTCAGTGTTGCATATAGCATTGCCTTAACTTAGATGTAACACGCGTAAGGTACATCTTCATAGTAAAACGTCAGTGTTGCATATAGCATTGCCTTAACTTAGATGTAACACGTGTAAGGTACATCTTCACAGTAAAACGTCAGTGTTGCATATAGCATTGCCTTAATTTAGATGTAACACGTGTAAGGTACATCTTCATAGTAAAACGTCAGTGTTGCATATAGCATTGCCTTAACTTAGATGTAACACGTGTAAGGTACATCTTCATAGTAAAACGTCAGTGTTGCATATAGCATTGCCTTAACTTAGATGTAACACGTGTAAGGTACATCTTCATAGTAAAACGTCAGTGATGCATATAGCATTGCCTTAACTTAGATGTAACACGTGTAAGGTACATCTTCATAGTAAAACGTCAGTGTTGCATATAGCATTGCCTTAACTTAGATGTAACACGTGTAAGGTACATCTTCATAGTAAAACGTCAGTGTTGCATATAGCATTGCCTTAACTTAGATGTAACACGTGTAAGGTACATCTTCATAGTAAAACGTCAGTGATGCATATAGCATTGCCTTAACTTAGATGTAACACGTGTAAGGTACATCTTCATAGTAAAACGTCAGTGTTGCATATAGCATTGCCTTAACTTAGATGTACTACGTGTAAGGTACATCTTCATAGTAAAACGTCAGTGATGCATATAGCATTGCCTTAATTTAGATGTAACACGTGTAATGTACATCTTCATAGTAAAACGTCAGTGTTGCATATAGCATTGCCTTAACTTAGATGTAACACGTGTAAGGTACATCTTCATAGTAAAACGTCAGTGCTGCATATAGCATTGCCTTAACTTAGTTGTAACACGTGTAAGGTACATCTTGATAGTAAAACGTCAGTGATGCATATAGCATTGCCTTAACTTAGATGTAACACGTGTATGGTACATCTTCATAGTAAAACGTCAGTGATGCATATAGCATTGCCTTAACTTAGATGTAATACGTGTAAGGTACATCTTCATAGTAAAACGTCAGTGTTGCATATAGCATTGCCTTAACTTAGATGTAACACGTGTAAGGTACATCTTCATAGTAAAACGTCAGTGATGCATATAGCATTGACTTAACTAGATGTAACACGTGTAAGGTACATCTTCATAGTAAAACGTCAGTGATGCATATAGCATTGCCTTAACTTAGATGTAACACGTGTAAGGTACATCTTCATAGTAAAACGTCAGTGTTGCATATAGCATTGCCTTAACTTAGATGTAACACGTGTAAGGTACATCTTCATAGTAAAACGTCAGTGTTGCATATAGCATTGCCTTAACTTAGATGTAACACGTGTAAGGTACATCTTCATAGTAAAACGTCAGTGATGCATATAGCATTGCCTTAACTTAGATGTAACACGTGTAAGGTACATCTTCATAGTAAAACGTCAGTGTTGCATATAGCATTGCCTTAACTTAGATGTACTACGTGTAAGGTACATCTTCATAGTAAAACGTCAGTGATGCATATAGCATTGCCTTAACTTAGATGTAACACGTGTAATGTACATCTTCATAGTAAAACGTCAGTGATGCATATAGCATTGCCTTAACTTAGATGTAACACGTGTAATGTACATCTTCATAGTAAAACGTCAGTGTTGCATATAGCATTGCCTTAACTTAGATGTAACACGTGTAAGGTACATCTTCATAGTAAAACGTCAGTGTTGCATATAGCATTGCCTTAACTTAGTTGTAACACGTGTAAGGTACATCTTCATAGTAAAACGTCAGTGATGCATATAGCATTGCCTTAACTTAGATGTAACACGTGTATGGTACATCTTCATAGTAAAACGTCAGTGTTGCATATAGCATTGCCTTAACTTAGAGGTAACACGTGTAAGGTACATCTTCATAGTAAAACGTCAGTGATGCATATAGCATTGCCTTAACTTAGATGTAATACGTGTAAGGTACATCTTCATAGTAAAACGTCAGTGTTGCATATAGCATTGCCTTAACTTAGATGTAACACGTGTAAGGTACATCTTCATAGTAAAACGTCAGTGATGCATATAGCATTGCCTTAACTAGATGTAACACGTGTAAGGTACATCTTCATAGTAAAACGTCAGTGATGCATATAGCATTGCCTTAACTTAGATGTAACACGTGTAAGGTACATCTTCATAGTAAAACGTCAGTGATGCATATAGCATTGCCTTAACTTAGATGTAACACGTGTAAGGTACATCTTCATAGTAAAACGTCAGTGTTGCATATAGCATTGCCTTAACTTAGATGTAACACGTGTAAGGTACATCTTCATAGTAAAACGTCAGTGATGCATATAGCATTGCCTTAACTTAGATGTAACACGTGTAAGGTACATCTTCATAGTAAAACGTCAGTGATGCATATAGCGTTGCCTTAACTTAGATGTAACACGTGTAAGGTACATCTTCATAGTAAAACGTCAGTGATGCATATAGCATTGCGTTAACTTAGATGTAACACGTGTAAGGTACATCTTCATAGTAAAACGTCAGTGATGCATATAGCATTGCCTTAACCTAGATGTAACACGTGTAAGGTACATCTTCATAGTAAAACGTCAGTGATGCATATAGCATTGCCTTAACCTAGAAGTAACACGTGTAAGGTACATATAGCATTGCCTTAACTTAGATGTAACACGTGTAAGGTACATATAGCATTGCCTTAACGTAGATGTAACACGTGTAAGGTACATATAGCATTGCCTTAACTTAGATGTAACACGTGTAAGGTACATATAGCATTGCCTTAACCTAGATGTAACACGTGTAAGGTACATCTTCATAGTAAAACGTCAGTGTTGCATATAGCATTGCCTTAACTTAGATGTAACACGTGTAAGGTACATATAGCATTGCCTTAACTTAGATGTAACACGTGTAAGGTACATCTTCATAGTAAAACGTCAGTGATGCATATATCATTGCCTTAACTAGATGTAACACGTGTAAGGTACATCTTCATAGTAAAACGTCAGTGAAGCATATAGCATTGCCTTAACTTAGATGTAACACGTGTAAGGTACATCTTCATAGTAAAACGTCAGTGATGCATATAGCATTGCCTTAACTTAGATGTAACACGTGTAAGGTACATATAGCATTGCCTTAACTTAGATGTAACACGTGTAAGGTACATATAGCATTGCCTTAACTTAGATGTAACACGTGTAAGGTACATTTTCTTAGTCTGGCTGTTTAGATTGAATTATCTCTTTTTTCCCAGACTTTAATTTGTGATAGTTAAATATAAATTCACAAGTTATTTTTAATATATTAAAATTAATTTGTCCAATTACAATAAATCTGTTGTATTTATGTAAAAGGTAATGCTGTAATTTATTACATGTCAATTTGATTAATTATAATTTCCAAATTCCAAGTTTTCTAGTGAATTTATCATACTTTTTTGGATGTAGATGTTATGCGTTTTTGCAATGTTTTGAAGATATATTTCAAATATTTAGATTGTAAATGTCAACATCGTTTCTATAACTTTTTTTACTTTAGACAGATGCATGTATTATAGTTACTTGTTATAAATTTTTATTATTTTGTTCAATTGAATTATTACTGGATGTCAAGTATACTTAAATCTCCAATATATTACATTAATCTATTTAATTCTAGTTGCATTATATGGTCTGTAAAATAGAAACATATAATTTTTACATTTGTGTTGCACGTTACTTTCTTTTCTTTTTTTCTTTGATTCTCCCATTTTTGCTAGAGTAATAGTAAAAAAAATTGGTTATCAATTTTCGAAGTTTGATCTACAGTTAAATTACAATAGCTAGATATTTTATATACAAATCTGTTAACTCTGTACGTAAGCGAATGGTTTCTCTTTAGAAAAACGTGAAATTGTAACAAAAAGACAATACACACATTTAAAAAGTGGTATCATAACAAAGTAATTTTGAATTGCTTTCAATGTGTATAGTAATATAATTTATTTTTTTACTTACTGAGTGTGTCTACATAACCTTTTTTAACACATAATAAAACCCATTGTATGAATCAGAAGATTAGCATTTATTTTTTATATGTATACATTTTTGTTTTACATATTTTTGAAGATAAAATCGGGTGGGTGACGTCCCCCACTCTCCATGCACTGAGTAAACCGATTTCGGGCATTTTTTCAAGACCCTTGCCAGCATAACAGACGTTATGTTGGTGATTTCTTACTAGATGTTCGTCTTCAAAGCTGTAGGCTCCTTGGACGGTTCACATTAATAAGGTACACCCCATGCAGTCTTGGACGGTTCACATTAACACGGTACACCCCATGCAGTCTTGGACGGTTCACATTAACACGGTACACCCCATGCAGTCTTGGACGGTTCACATTAACACGGTACACCCCATGCAGTCTTGGACGGTTCACATTAACACGGTATACCCCCATGCAGTCTTGGACAGTTCACATTAACACGGTACACCCCATGCAGTCTTGGACGGTTCACATTAACACGGTATACCCCATGCAGTCTTGGACAGTTCACATTAACACGGTACACCCCATGCAGTCTTGGACGGTTCACATTAACACGGTATACCCCATGCAGTCTTGGACGGTTCACATTAACACGGTATACCCCATGCAGTCCTGGACGGTTCACATTAACACGGTACACCCCATGCAGTCTTGGACGGTTCACATTAACACGGTATACCCCATGCAGTCTTGGACAGTTCACATTAACACGGTACACCCCATGCAGTCTTGGACGGTTCACATTAACACGGTATACCCCATGCAGTCTTGGACATTTCACATTAACACGGTACACCCCATGCAGTCTTGGACGGTTCACATTAACACGGTATACCCCATGCAGTCTTGGGCGGTTCACATTAACACGGTACACCCCATGCAGTCTTGGACAGTTCACATTAACACGGTATACCCCATGCAGTCTTGGACGGTTCACATTAACATGGTACACCCCATGCAGTCTTGGACGGTTCACATTAACACGGTATACCCCATGCAGTCTTGGACGGTTCACATTAACACGGTACACCCCATGCAGTCTTGGACGGTTCACATTAACACGGTATACCCAATGCAGTCTTGGACAGTTCACATTAACACGGTACACCCCATGCAGTCTTGGACGGTTCACATTAACACGGTATACCCCATGCAGTCTTGGACGGTTCACATTAACACGGTACACCCCATGCAGTCCTGGACAGTTCACATTAACACGGTATACCCCATGCAGTCCTGGACGGTTCACATTAACAAGGTACACCCCATGCAGCCTTGGACGGTTCACATTAACACGGTATACCCCATGCAGTCTTGGATAGTTCACATTAACACGGTACACCCCATGCAGTCTTGGACGGTTCACATTAACACGGTATACCCCATGCAGTCTTGGACGGTTCACATTAACACGGTATACCCCATGCAGTCTTGGACGGTTCACATTAACACGGTACACCCCATGCAGTCTTGGACGGTTCACATCAACACATATTGTATGAAATACTTAACCTTAAAATAATATGGTCTGCTCTTAATCTAGTGAAATAAATTCATAATTAGTTGAAATTAATAATATATGTTTAGTACTTGTAACTAAATGACATGTATTTATATCCTCATTCACTTGCTTATTGTAAATTTAATTTTTTTAATTATACAGGGTGTTCGGTAAAAGTGTTCCAATAATTTATGATGTTATTGTACACATTAAAATAAACAAAAAAATTCCTATCAACATAGGTCCTAAAACCTATAGTTTTCCGTCTAACTGTCTGTATGTGTTTTTTACATACAAATTTATAAATTGAGAACCACTTATAGTAAAGTTATGAAATTTTGTAGTTATGTTAACCTTTTGTATTCCCACTTGAGAAAAAAACATGAACAAAATATCTTTACCCGTTTCAAAATTGCCACCAATCGAAAATTTTATGTTTAATTACGCAAAAACTACACCCTGTATAAAAATGTTACAAGGATAATAAAAATTTGGAAATTTTTTTCTAAAACTAATGGTGTTTGTTTCATTCAAATCAGATAAAAAACAACTGAGCTGTACTAAAACACATAAAACCATGTTTTACATTAGTACACAACAGGAAGTATACTTTTCTAGACTGTTGTACTCTGAGCAGCTGATTTAAAGCCAATGATCTGATTATTGTGAACATATGTTTATTTAAGGTTATAAAAGAATGTTTCTGTCATTGTTGGCATTAACACGTAACTTAAATAACCTATTTCTTCTGTACTGTAAAAGCTTTGTGCCAAGTACTTTAATATTGCAATAAAACATGCAATTTTAATTAGTTATACTGTAGTTAATTGTTTGCTTTAATTAGTGAGTGTTTGTGGTTTAGTTTCGTTTCATTATCAACAAGAAATAGAAAATAATGGAATTCATAACTTAACCAATTCAGAAATGGCAGATATGCATCTAATGTATGGCTTTGCTAATTGTAGTGGTACTGAGGCAAGAAGACTGTATCAGAAACGTTTTCCAAATCGTGTGTTACCTTGTAATAAAACATTTTCAACAATTCATCGACGACTTGCAGAGACTGGAAGCTTTTCACACCAAAAAACAGGTAACTCTGGCCGACAGGTTTCAGTAAGAACACCTGAATTGGAAGAATCCATATTGGATGTCATAGCAGACCACCCCAACAAAAGTATTAGAGAACTTGGTTTTCAGTTCAATGTTAGCTGTGAAACAGTCTGGACTATACTACATGAACAACAACTTCATCCTTACCACGTACAAAAAGTTCACTCACTGCTACCTCGTGATTACCATCCCCGAATCCAGCTTTCTCAGTGGTTTATTCGAAAATGTGTGAACCCACATTTCTTGAATAAGGTGTTATTCACGGATGAGGCCAAATTTTCAAGAACCATGATTATTAATTCTCACAACTCACACATTTGGTCCATCGATAACCCACATGCAATTACACAGGTTAATCACCAATATCAGTTTTCTTTAAATGTTTGGGCTGGCATAATTGGTGACAATTTGTTTGTAAGCTTTTTACCGAACATTCTTAACGGCCAGACATATTTACATTTTTTGACTAATGACCTTCCAACTATTCTTGAGGATTTGCCACTGAATACCCGCAACAGTATGTGGTTTATGCAGGACGGTGCTCCAGCCCATTTCAGTTTAAATGTTAGGAACTATTTGGATGGAGCGTACAACTACAAATGGATCGGTCGTGGAGGCCCAATTCCTTGGCCAGCTAGGTCCCCCGACCTTAATCCTTTAGACTTTTTCCTATGGGGCCACCTAAAGTCACTGGCTTATTCCAATCCCGTAGATAACATCGAAGAGTTGCGAGCAAGGATATTAAATGGCATTGCTACAATTCAGCAGACACCTGGCATTTTTGAAAGAGTCCACCAGTCAATGAGGAGGCGCTTGGATGCCTGCATTTTAAACGGAGGCCGCCACTTTGAGCAATTATTATAAGTTTAATAATTTTAATTTTCTAAATGTAATAAATTTACCATGAATAAATGTTAGTTGTTTTCTATTTTTTTTTATTTGACCTTCATATTCAATGAGTATGTACTAATGTAAAACATTTATGTTCACAATAATCAGATCATTGGCTTTAAATCAGCTGTTCAGAGTACAACAGTCTAGAAAAGTATACTTCCTGTTGTGTACTAATGTAAAAAATGGTTTTATGTGTTTTAGTACAGCTCAGTTGTTTTTTATATGATTTGAATGAAACAAACACCATTAGTTTTACAAAAACATTTCCAAATTTTTATTATTCTTGTAACATTTTTATACATGGTGTGGTTTTTGCGTAATTAAACATCAAACTTTTCGATTGGCCGCCATTTTCAAACGGGTAAAGATATTTTGTTCATATTTTTTTCTCAAGTGGGAATACAAAAGGGTAACATAACCACAAAATTTCATAACTTTACTACAAGTGGTTCTCAATTTATAAATTTTTATGTAAAAAACACATACAGACAGTTAGACGAAAAACTATAGGTTTTAGGACCTATGTTTATAGGATTTTTTTTGCTTATTTTAATGTGTACAATAACATCATAAATTATTGGAACACTTTTACCGAACACCCTGTATAATGCTTCGTTTAAAGAACTAATTTGATAGGTTTTACGTTGTCTTTCATTAAAAGTGGAAACATATAAACTCAATAATTAAAATAAATATTTAAATTATATCATACAATATATTCATGAGCATTCTTTAACGTTTACATAGTATATAACTATACTAACTTTAATATATCTCACATGATATAAAAATAATACCTAATAGCAGTCCAGCCAGCCGTAACATGAACCAGTACATTAACTGCCTAAACTTACTCCATACTTCAACAAATGTGTCATGGTGTATACAAAGCACAACAATATTAGATAGTCGCATCATCACATACGAAGACTATATTAAGTATCGAAAAAGAAAAACTAGTTTGTAAAATACATTCCATTAGGAACGTTAAATATAATTTAAAAAGTGATTCTTATGATTTGCGGTAGCACACGACCTTCTTTATCATTAAGCTAAGGCTTAACTCTCAAGTTACTGTTCCAGTTAAAAGTTTGCTGATAAAATATTACCTAACTTTAGGATCAGGAAGTTCCAAGAAAATGCAATATCAATTAGAGCAATGTTGTCTCAAATATTTATCAAATAAATACTATTCCGACCTGTACTGGCATCATGGACACTCCATCATATAAGTTATAATAAGTGTGAATTTGTGCCAGTAACATGTTAGAGTTTAGTATCTAGGTAGTTGTTATCTTTAATGGAGGTTCTTTTAACAAATTACTGCTTCAACACTATGTTGTACTGTGTTTTAATGCACGTAGTTAGAATTAGTAATAGTTGGAATAATATTCTGTTGGAAATACAACATTAATATATCAAATGTTATCAAATAATATGTTCTTAAGATGTGTGTTTATGAAGTATGTTTAAGTTGTAACCTAGTCACAATTTAATGATGTGAATAATGCATAACAAGTTTTATTGATGTAAGTTTGCAAATAAAAATCACTTACTGAAAAAGTACGTGTTAAAATTTTTTTTCACATTTTCTGCTAAAATTAAACAGGTTTTATGAATCACGACTGAAATATGAAATATAACCATAAACGTTAGTCACTAACTGTAATTGAATAGTGAGTATATTCAACTTTGAGTGTGTATAGAAATGTTTACTTATAATTATTATTTTGTCGAGTCCTTACAATAGACAATGTAATGAAGTATGTTGATTTCAACTATCTATATTGAATGTTTAGTAAGTCAACTATGAAATATAAGAATTAATATAACATTATTTATACAAGTAAACCAATCCAAATGTTATTAAACTATTTATTATTTTTAATTTATTTTTCCATACCAACTATTTTACCATACATTTTTACGTGTCTACTCTAGCAAAAATCTCGTAAGTGAGCTGAACATTCATTCCCTTCGTAGTGCCATAAAAACTCACAAATACATAATTTCGATAGAAAATGACATCATTAAATCACCGTCAAAACCCCTTATAGATTATCTGCTATTTTAAATATTGGATTATAGATATTTTGCTCAAATCCCGTGTTTAAAAGTGTAATAATGGAACATTATAATTTTGTGGGGTAAAAAACTTAAAAATATTTCTCATAGTCAATAAAAACTAACTTATATTAACTAGTTACTCAGAAGCTAGGTTCCCATCAGCGCCTGAAAAACTAAGAAGATTAGTAGTTATTTTTGTGAATAGCAGTTTATTCAATTCCACCGTTATTATATATAAGTGCAATTCGTACAATGACCGACACAATTTATATTTACAGAAGAAAAACAAAACTCTTATTTTATCTCTTTATATTCGTTAAAGAGCTAAGCCCTTTCGAAGAGCTTAATAATTTTTGATAGTATTTTTGTAATTCTATCATACTTTAAAATGATTATGAAGTTTTACCGACTTACCAACCAATTATACGTCAAAGGGGAAATATTTTATACTTTATGTCTTATTTCTTTATGGTGAAAGAAATAAGACAATTGTACTTTATGCCTACACTGGAAATTATTTCTGTACATGTGATTAAAAGGTATGACAGTAAATTACAAAATAAATTGATACTATGATTGAACAGACTATTCATTTGTGTATAAAATATCAAGTTATTTGAAATTAGATGGCAAGATTATAGTTAGGTTTTATTACTCATGTATTGAAGTGCTCAATCATACTTCTTCCCCTCACCGTTCCATCCACTCACCAACCCACACAAATACGCAGTTGATGCCCAGCATAACCGGCTATTCACGTACGTCATGATGTCTTGTTCACTTATCCATACAGGTAAATAATTGATGAACTACTCGCCCTCACATCGACGTCATAATGACTAGTTCAAACAGCCGTACACGTAGGCCTACGTAGTTGCTGAAAAAGGCACCCACACATGGACGTCGTAAAGACTGTTCACCCACCCATACACGTCAATAATTGACGAACTAGCCGCCCTCACATCGACGTCATAATGACTAGTTCAACCAGCCATACACGTAGGCCTGTGTAGTTGATGAAACAGGCACCCACACATGGACGTCGTAAAGACTGTTCACCCACCCACACATGTAAATAATTGATGAACTACCTACCCACACATGGACATCGTAATGCCTGTTCACCCACCCATACACATACGTAGTTGATGAAATCTCTCATGAACGTCGTAATGACTGTTCAACCATGCGTACACGTACGTAGTTGATGAAATCTCGCTGACGTCATAATGATTGTTCAACCACTCATACGTGTACGTAGTTGATGAAATCTCTCATGGACGTCGTATTGACTGTTCAACCATGCGTACACGTACGTAGTTGATGAAATCTTGCTGACGTCATAATGATTGTTCAACCACTCATACGTGTACGTAGTTGATGAAATCTCTCATGGACGTCGTAATGACTGTTCAACCATGCGTACACGTACGTAGTTGATGAAATCTCGCTGACGTCATAATGATTGTTCAACCACCCATACGTTAACGTAGTTGATGAAATCTCTCATGAACGTCGTAATGACTGTTCAACCATGCGTACACGTACGTAGTTGATGAAATCTCGCTGACGTCTAAATGATTGTTCAACCACTCATACGTTAACGTAGTTGATGAAATCTCTCATGGACGTCGTATTGACTGTTCAACCATGCGTACACGTACGTAGTTGATGAAATCTCGCTGACGTCTAAATGATTGTTCAACCACTCATACGTTAACGTAGTTGATGAAATCTCTCATGGACGTCGTATTGACTGTTCAACCATGCGTACACGTACGTAGTTGATGAAATCTCGCTGACGTCATAATGATTGTTCAACTACCCATACACGTACATAGTTGATGAAATCTCACATGGACGTCGTAATGACTGTTCAACCACCCGTACACGTACGTAGTTGATGAAATCTCGCTGACGTCGTAATGACTGTTCAACCACCCATACACGTACGTAGTTGTTGAAATCTCACATGGACGTCGTAGTGACTGTTCAACCACCCATACACTTACGTACTGTAGTTGAAGAACCAACCACCCAGTCGCACACTAAAAAAGGTTTAGTCATATTTTATACTTAACTTGATCCAAAAAGTTGACAAAAAGGAATCTCTGGAGAGTATTAATAATCAAACGTTTGGTCCCATAATTAAAAAAACTCTGTCTTAAAGAAATAAATTAAGGTCCAGCCTTAAGTCCAGCTGACACCTATTAAAATAAAATTAGAGACCACGTACTCATTATGACTACAAAAATGAGTAAGTTGATCAGTAAGTAAATGTTTATTGCTATTAAAAGTGTCATTTTATATAGTGATTTTATCTATATACCAAATTTGTATTATTAATATATTTTAATATAAAAGTCTGTACAGATAAATAATGTATCTTCTCTACATAATTACCATTATCTTAATATAGCATATTATTAAAGATGATGGTGAATGGTAGAATTCCTGTTAAAGTTAGCATTCAATTAACACACAACCCCTTCCCACATAAACCAGGCTTTATGAGCAGGCTGATCATTAATAAATAACATGAACTTTCAATAAGTGTTATTGAGTACATAGGGGCTGACATATATCAAAAAATGCAACTATTAAATAGACACAATGATAAAAGAGCCCTATATTTAAGGATTATATATTTTTTCTTTAAAATAATGTCATGTTTTGATAACCATGTTATTTCTTACAATTTTAACATGAAATCAATTAGCAATTTACTCACCTAACACTGGTTATGGTTAAGAATATAATTCAGGGTCTAGTCACTGGATTAAAATAAACTATTTACTCAGAATATAAACTCAGGATAAAAAACAAAAAACATTCGTCGGTTAGCATATATTGTTTATTGATCTCAATTAATAATTATTAAAGAAATTTATCACTAAGAATGCCATTAGCAATCATCACCAAAATATGCATCTTAACATACGTTTTATTTTACTTTTAAAACGATTAATTTTGTATGTATAAGTACATTTGTAATATGGCCGACATGACTATTATATTTGTATAGTGAATTGATGCATACATTAAAAGAAATACATATGAAATATAATTAGTGATTGGATTTTGCTGAAAAAAGCACAAGTGTGGCAGTTAGCTTGGTATTTTGTGATTCTACAATCTAAATGTTCAAGTTACTTATTGCAGTAAACATTCACAGAGAATGTGCATTATAATAATTTCTAGTAAATTAAATAACATTTGGGATTATGCATTAAATAAAATTATTGGGACTGTGGGAATACGTAATTTTAGGTTTGTATTTACTACAGTATACCAATAAACTATTATCCTAATAGCCATAAAAAGCCTTTAGTACTTCACAGTGCCTTGGGTATATGAAAATAAGTAAAATGTCCAATGGCCCCCATGACTATTTAGTTTAGTTTCAAGTACATCCGTAAGAGTGTGCTTTATTGTTTTCAAGTAAAACCTTTAAAACATTTATCATCTTTTAAACCTTGCATTATTATTAGACTATTTTATCTTCATTTTACTAAAAAAAGTATATGTATGATGCACATTTTTTCAATTAACAATATAAAGTAATTTTTGCGAGATTAAAAATCTGTTGGTATATAATAGAGTTGATGAACTTACTATTAATGTTTTAATTGTAATTTAAAGAAAGTTTTCTATGATAGGTTTTCTATCCATACTCTCTCCATATTATTACTCTTTTTTTAATCTATTTCCTGACGTAATTTTAGTTTCAGTCTATTTTGGAAAGGATAAATCAGGTAGTTAGTAAGGCAAATTTGAGAAATGTAATTTGAAAAGTTTTAAAATTAAAAATAACTCAAAGAAAGCACAATTTAAAAGCATTAGAACACTAATGTCAGTGGGATTGTTGCTTCTAATATGTTTCCTAATGTCCTGTGAAATATTTTCCACTATTTCTGCGGAATCACCTCGTATATCAATATTAGCTTTTTTATGCATAAATTTATTAGTTTCAGATATATATTTACTACTGATGTCAATTATAAAGTACACGACATTAGTTTGTTGTAAATAAAACGTGGAAACTACTAACCAGTGCTTTGTATTTATTATTTGTTTCGACTCATCTATGTATGTATGGTTTTAAATAAACCGTGAAACATGTATACACATTTATGTAAGACAATAGGATTATATAAAGTTAACCAGGTTGATTGTTAAACAGTAAATATTTGAGATAGTTTTCACTAGCATGATCTCAATTACGTTTTGGTTTTTAATGTTGCAGGTAAAGGATTTAATACAATCTGAAAAGACAAAACAACACTTAAACCTACAGTTATATAAGCCTTGTTGTTAGTTATGGGAGAGTGTCAGAGGGGGTAGCATTCCTAGTTATGATGTAATGAGTCAAAGGCTTAGTTACTCTAGAGAACAAGTTTGGTGGTCCTTGTGCGTAGAAATGAAGGGAACCATTTTATGTAAATTTAAAAATGCACTTCTTTTATATTGGGTCTATGTTCATCTTGTACATTTCTTTCTTCGCATTTTCTTCTTATAACCTAAATCCATAAATTATTTTTTATCTAAAAATATCTTCTTTGATTTATAAGATCTTGTCTCAACCGAGTGGAAGAAATGTCAGCAAATATTGCAACAATTGTTAGCAATATATGCATACTTTAGATAAATATAAGACTATTTTTTATTTATTTATGAAAAGAAGTTATTGCAATAAAATTAATTTTACCGTAAGTATATTGCCCAATCTATCTTCAATAAATGTACAGAGCTAAAACTTGTCTTAATACTTTGGAAAACTAATAATAATAATTAATTCTTAAGGTTTGAAATTTTAAAATTACTTTATTTAATTAAACCCAACAAAAACTTGTATTAAAGGCAGGAGTGTACATAATTTTTAGTTCCGACCATAAAACATTACTTAGTCTCTCCATACTGCAAAATATAAGTTAAACTCTACACCCATACGCGTATGGGTACAGTAAGGGAGGGATGATCAAGCACACAGAGTTTTCTGGTGGCCTTGGCAATGATTGCTTGCTTCTACATCAAATACACTGAGATTACATTCCACATAACTAGTGGCACTATAACACCCCAGTGCTCGCTTACGTATGGGTGGGTGGGTCATCACCACTGTACGTGTATGGGTACAGTAAGGGAGGGATGATCAAGCACACAGAGTTTTCAGGTGGCCTTTGCAATGATTGCTTGCTTCTACATCAAATACACTGAGATTACATTCCACATAACTAGTGGCACTATAACACCCCAGTGCTCGCTTACGAGACCATCGATCTATATAATACAACTGGATAGCCGACTGAGCGTTATTATATAGAGTCCAAGGCACAATATACTATGCCACGTTATTATTATAGCATCCTGTTATCAGTAAAATGTTTATACAATATACCTGGATATTTATTTACTCTAAAATAAATGGTTGTAAGTAAAGAACCCTTTATTTACTGGACAACTTTAAGACAGAAAATATTATATTAAAATGTTATATAATGAGAATTATCAATTTTTCCTTTTTCTACTTATTTATAGTACAACAATCATCTTATAGGTTACTAAAGTAAGATATTTTAAATTTATTTTTAGTCATAATCCTTGTTTGTAGGCATTTAATGCATTGGTTTTTTTTTTGTCTTTAGCAATGTGAATTCAAAATATTTTACATATCATCAATGCTATATATTCTGTTATCTTACTTATACAACTATCTTCACCAATGTTTCACTAACATGGCCTAATCAATTTCCCAATCAATAAACTGACGCCTTAAATAACAATACGGTAAACAAACAATAAGTTTATTTTGTTTTTAAGTTTACAAACAACATTTGGAAACTTTGTATAAGTCATGAAGCATTTTACTGAGCACTTATTACATTGACTATTATTTTGAGACTATTATTTGCTGGAGAGTCGCAGTAATGGATTGGGACATAACTCGTTCCACTTCTAACGTATGCCTTAACAATACAGTTCGCTCCGAATCCATTACTGCGACTCTCCAGCAACCATTGAGGACGAGACTGTCAATTAGCTTCCATTGGGTCGTAATTGATATTATTTAAAAAGAAATAATATCTCGAACTTAAAATAACCGTATAAATTTCGTGTGACAAAAATAATAGTGGATATGGATCGTTATATTTTCCACAAGTGTTATTTAAGGATTGAGAAAAAAAGTATTGTAATTAAAATACATTTTGGATATGCATTGTTGATAAGTTAAAACAGTTTTACATTTACAAATTTACTATTTTCTTAATAAATACATAATAACACCTAATTACATAGCAACCCCGTACAACTTTGTTTTGATTCGGGTTTTGAAGGAACTGGGCACAAGCCGAGTACAACATTAATCTGAGGACACAGCTGTACAGTGTACCAACGTTACATGACACTCTAAACATTATTATGTTTCATTACTTTCCTTTATAGCAAAAGAGTTATATTACTCCATGGTTTATTAACGCCAAAAACTAATGAAATACATAAAAAAAGTACATTATAAAGAAATAGAATCAAACATAATGATACCTACATATTATTATATTTATAATTTCTTACACCAATTTGTACACACATTAAGTAAAAATACCAATGAATACGTATGAAAACTAATAGGTAAAGCTTAAATAATTCACTCTCTCAAGACAATGCTATTTTAGATAGTCTAATTTAATAATATCTTACACTAAATGTATCTGTGTTTGTGACTGTTCCAAATAGTTCAACTCCAAGATGAATCGAGATAGCATCAACACCTCAGTACTACAGAATGTGGTGAGGGTACCTCTAGGTGGGGAAGGGGGACACTAACCCCTTGGTCACAAGCACTGTGCCTTTTGTTGACTAAACCAATTACAGTGACCTCTTGGTGAGCAGCTTAGACTTTCACCTGACTAATTTCACGATACCATTAAACAGTAAAATAGTTTACATCACTGTATCGAAAATTAATTTAACTATGTAGATTAAACATGTATTATTATTGAAATATATATTTTTTTATTGAATAAATAGTTCAATATTAATAAAATGATCTGCAGCCATGAAACTCCATTCAATAAAACGATAGTTTAAAATGGAATAAGAGTAGGCAGCAATTGTTAGATCCTAATATTTGTATAGTCTTCACTTCTTTATAGTTTATAGTATTTTATAGTTTTTAGTATTTTCTTGTAAAACGTCGTCATTGAAAGTTCCAAGACTTAAAACACTTGAAACAAATAGCTTTGGAAATGTTTCAACACTTCAATTTTTAACGCATGCTCTTTTCTCGAAAAGCTTCACTGATTGTAACTACATATTTACTAAAAGTTGGTAAGTCAATTTATGTGATGAGGGATAAAGTATATATATATATATAGGATTTAACTGAAACTTGACGTAAATTATAACTGTTACTGTTACGTAGTAAATATTATTTGGCGGAGGTTTCACATAAACAGTTTTAAAATTCAGTGGCCACAAATGCCGTGGCCGAGAGGTTTAAAACGTCAGAAATTTGAGCTTGACTTAGATATTCTGGCATGGAAAGGAACTTTTTTATCAGTAATACTCACCTTGTACTGTACTGGCTCTCCCTCTTACTCAGTCTGAATAAGTTCCATGTACAGATCAAAGGTCGTTGGGAACAGGACAGAGTAAGGTAAAAACAGATATCAGTCATTCCTTAAAATATTATAAATACATATAGGCCTATGATAAAGTTATATTTAAATAAAGTTTACCCCAATAAAATGAATAGTGCTCTATCATAACACATCTTGATGTCAAAACACAGGTCAACGTCATTATGAATGCCATGGGCATGGTACAGTAAATCTGAATATTCTCATTAATACACTGAATATTCACAGATATGCATATATAACTTTCTATCGTTAAATCCTTATTGACCATCTACATTGTTATTTGTTGTACTCCAGTTGTATTATTGATTTCATAATAACTCTTACACTGGTACATGAAGCATTCCAGTTGCAGCCTGTACTAGGTAATGATTACTCTTGCGTCAGGTTACACACCTTGCCATACACTTGAGTTTTGGAGCAAAACATGTTAGACACCTACACGGAGGGCAAAAATACTGGGTCAGTGTACTGAGTTCAGCCAACGTCCTCAGACTTTAACTGTTGTACACCTACAAAGAGGGCAAAACTACTGGGTCAGTGTACCATGTTCAGCCAACGTCCTCAGACTTTAACTGTTGTACACCTACACAGAGGGCAAAAATACTGGGTCAGTGTACCGTGTTCAGTCAACGTCCTCAGACTTTAACTGTTGTACACCTACACGGAGGGCAAAAATACTGGGTCAGTGTACTGGGTTCAGCCAACGTCCTCAGACTTTAACTGTTGTACACCTACACGGAGGGCAAAAATACTGGGTCAGTGTACCGGGTTCAGCCAACGTCCTCAGACTTTAACTGTTGTACACCTACACGGAGGGCAAAAATACTGGGTCAGTGTACTGGGTTCAGGCAACGTCCTCAGACTTTAACTGTTGTACACCTACACGGAGGGCAAAAATACTGGGTCAGTGTACTGGGTTCAGCCAACGTCCTCAGACTTTAACTGTTGTACACCTACAAAGAGGGCAAAACTACTGGGTCAGTGTACCATGTTCAGCCAACGTCCTCAGACTTTAACTGTTGTACACCTACACAGAGGGCAAAAATACTGGGTCAGTGTACCGTGTTCAGTCAACGTCCTCAGACTTTAACTGTTGTACACCTACACGGAGGGCAAAAATACTGGGTCAGTGTACTGGGTTCAGCCAACGTCCTCAGACTTTAACTGTTGTACACCTACACGGAGGGCAAAAATACTGGGTCAGTGTACCGGGTTCAGCCAACGTCCTCAGACTTTAACTGTTGTACACCTACACGGAGGGCAAAAATACTGGGTCAGTGTACTGGGTTCAGGCAACGTCCTCAGACTTTAACTGTTGTACACCTACACGGAGGGCAAAAATACTGGGTCAGTGTACTGGGTTCAGCCAACGTCCTCAGACTTTAACTGTTGTACACCTACAAAGAGGGCAAAACTACTGGGTCAGTGTACCATGTTCAGCCAACGTCCTCAGACTTTAACTGTTGTACACCTACACAGAGGGCAAAAATACTGGGTCAGTGTACCGTTTTCAGCCAATGTCCTCAGACTTTAACTGTTGTACACCTACACAGAGGGTAAAAATACTGGGTCAGTGTACTGTGTTCAGCCAACGTCCTCAGACTTTAACTGTTGTACACCTACAAAGAGGGCAAAAATACTGGGTCAGTGTACCGTTTTCAGCCAATGTCCTCAGACTTTAACTGTTGTACACCTACATAGAGGGCAAAAATACTGGGTCAGTGTATCGTGTTCAGCCAACGTCCTCAAACTTTAACTGTTGTACACCTACACAAAGGGCAAAAATACTGGGTCAGTGTACTGTGTTCAGCCAACGTCCTCAGACTTTAACTGTTGTACACCTACAAAGAGGGCAAAAATACTGGGTCAGTGTACCATTTTCAGCCAACGTCCTCAGACTTAAACTGTTGTACACCTACAAAGAGGGCAAAAATACTGGGTCAGTGTACCGTGTTCAGCCTACGTCCTCAGACTTTAACTTTTGTACACCTACACAGAGGGCAAAAATACTGGGTCAGTGTACTATGTTCAGCCAACGTCCTCAGTATTATATTAGTGGTTTATATTACCTTAAATTCCGTCAAGTGGCCTAACACGCCGTCAGATGGCGACCGGTTTCGACTACTTCATGTAATCATTTTCAAGCCGAAAATACATAAAATCTTCACTCTTGTGAGGTCGTCATAAGTCTTGAAAAACACTGACACACACGGACGCATGAAACACACATAAAAAACACAAAGCGGACATTTATTACGGCTGATATATGCACGGTTGGTACATGGCGTGGGTGATGTAGGTTGCGAGCCTAGACTGACGCCATGACCTTGCACAATCTTGCTCCTTCTCCCCCTCTCAAAGTTCTTATCAGGTTCCTTACGTTTTGTTATGATTCCTTCGATGTTTGAGGCAGTTTCATAGAGAAGGTTCGATTCAAAGGAGGATTTTTCATTCAGAATAAACTGGGGTTGTTGTTTTCTGGCCTTGTAAATGTGGTATTCCTCGATCATGTCCTAATATCTACCTCTGTCTCTTTGTATCTGTAATATTTCTAAATTTTTGTCAATGCTAGAATAATTATGATTTGCATTGATTAGGTGCTCAGCAAAGGAAGAGGTTTGTTTCAGTGTGGTTTCTTTTAGGTATATGTTCTTTGAAATGAGCTTTGAATGAACACGCTGTTTGGCCTATATAAAAACTCGGGCAGCTGTCAGAATTAAGTTTATATATTCCTGTTGCCAAAGTTTTATCTGAAGAGGGGGGTTTCCGAGCTTTTAAAAAAGAAGAAAGTTTATTTTTTGTTCTAAATGAAAGTTTCAGTTCATTTTTTGCCAGTTTACTCTTTAATATGATTATTTCCAAAATCTGTGGATATATACGTTGTGTTTTTATCCAAAGAGGTGGTTTTATTTTTAACAAACAGCCTCAAACATCGAAGGAATTATAACAAAACGTAAGGAACCTGGTAAGAACTTTGAGAGGGGGAGAGGGAGTAAGATTGTGCAAGGTCACGGCGTCAGTCTAGCCTCACAACCTACATCACCCACGCTTTCTACCGACTGTGCATCTATCATATTTTAGCCTTCATATATGTCAGCTTTGTGTTTTTTTTTTTGTGTGTGTTTCGTGCGTCAGTGTTTTTCAAGACTTATGACGACCTCACATAAGTGAAGATTTTTTTGTATTTTCGGCTTGAAAATGATTACCTTGAAAATGAAAAGAAGTAGTCGAAACCGGTCACCATCTGACGACGTGTTGGGCCACTTGACGGAATTTAAGGTAATATAAACCTCTATTATAATTAGACAATGGTCCGGAGGCAATATATTATGCCAACGTCCTCAAACTTTAACTGTTGTACACCTTCACAGAGGACAAAAATACTTGGTTAGTGTACCGTGTTCAGCCAACGTCTGCAGACTTTAACTGTTGTAAACCTACACAGAGGGCAAAAATACTTGGTTAGTGTACCATGTTCAGCCAACGTCTGCAGACTTTAACTATTGTACACCTACACAGAGGGCAAAAATACTTGGTTAGTGTACCATGTTCAGCCAACGTCTGCAGACTTTAACTATTGTACACCTACACAGAGGGCAAAAATATTTGGTTAGTGTACCATGTTCAGCCAACGTCTGCAGACTTTAACTATTGTACACCTACAGAGAGGGCAAAAATACTTGGTTAGTGTACCGTGTTCAGCCAACCTTTGCAGACTTTAACTATTGTACACCTACAAAGAGGGCAAAAATACTTGGATAGTGTACCGTGTTCAGCCAACGTTTGCAGACTTTAACTATTGTACACCTACACAGAGGGCAAAAATACTTGGATAGTGTACCGTGTTCAGCTAACGTCTGCAGACTTTAACTATTGAACACCTACACAGAGGGCAAAAATACTTGGTTAGTGTACCATGTCCAGCCAACGTCTGCAGACTTTAACTATTGTACACCTACACAGAGGGTAAAAATACTTGGTTAGTGTACTGTGTTCAGCCAACGTCTGCAGACGTTAACTATTGTACACCTACACAGAGGGCAAAAATACTTGGTTGGTGTACCGTGTTCAGCCAACGTCTGCAGACTTTAACTTTTGAACACCTTCACAAAGGGCAAAAATACTTGGTTAGTGTACCGTGTTCAGCCAACGTCTGCAGACTTTAACTGTTGAACACCTTCACAGAGGGCAAAAATACTTGGTTAGTGTACCGTGTTCAGCCAACCTCTGCAGACTTTAACTGTTGAACACCTTCACAGAGGGCAAAAATACTTGGTTGGTGTACCGTGTTCAGCCAACGTCTGCAGACTTTAACTTTTGAACACCTTCACAAAGGGCAAAAATACTTGGTTAGTGTACCGTGTTCAGCCAACGTCTGCAGACTTTAACTATTGTACACCTACACAGAGGGCAAAAATACTTGGATAGTGTACCGTGTTCAGCCAACGTCTGCAGACTTTAACTATTGTACACCTACACAGAGGGCAAAAATACTTGGTTAGTGTACCGTGTTCAGCCAACGTCTGCAGACTTTAACTATTGTACACCTACACAGAGGGCAAAAATACTTGGTTAGTGTACCGTGTTCCTTTAAATAAGATCCATACACATCGACACAGCTTTCATTTAGATAAGATTTTTCGTTAATTCTTAAATGTATAACTTAGGAGATAAACTTCAAATGGAGAGCTTCAAACATTTTCTGTACTGGGTTTTAAAATACACTTTTGTTCTATTGTGAAACACGCACATATGGTATGGCGTAATGGTAAATGATAAATATTGTAATACTGCATGACATTGAAGAAATTAACTGTTAAAGCTTAACTATTAAAGCTTAAATTTGAAAATAAAACAAAACATATCTTGTCACCCTATTGACGTTTGGAGATGTGGCGTATCACTTATTACGAGATACAGACCCACCCGCCCACCCATACACGTATAATGGTACTGACCCACCCGCCCACACATGCACGTATTGTGGTGCTATACGTGTATATCACTAAACGTGTATGGGTAGGTGGGTGGGTCAATATCACTGTACGTGAATGGGTGGGCGGGTTGGGCAATATCACTGTACGTGTATGGGTGGGCGGGTGGGTCAATACCAATGTACGTGTAAGGGTGGGCGGGTGGGTCAATATCACTGTACGTGTATGGGATGGTGGGTGGGTCAATACCAATGTACGTGTATGGGTGGGTCAATAAAAATGTACGTGTATGGGTGGACGGTGAGTCAATACCACTGTACATGTATGGGTGTGTAGGTGGGTCAATTAAGTAAAAGTAGTTAAGTAAATATTCTTTGAACCTTATTTTGAACCAAATTTTGAACTAAATTATATTTGGCATAAATATAATAATAATGAGCATGTTTGCTATAAATATAATATTATAGTCACCTATTGCCGTTACCACTGCACTGGTTAACTTTTTTTTGTGCCTCGGAATTTTAACTTATTAAACTGTTCCTGAAAAATATAGAAAAATAAGAAAATGATACCAAACACGATGGTATTAGGGGAGGCAATAGGGTAAAAATTAATTTTGTAATAATTTTTTTATAGCATATTATTGAATTACACATCTTTCTGAACACATTGATATATGACACGTAGGGGCCCTTTGTTTGTTTGGATCATAAATTATAATGATTATGAGTTGATGAACCATTTCTGAGACACACATTTGCCCTTGGTTACATCACATAATAGGTGCTTGCATTTTGTTTCAATCTTAAGTTTTTTTTTTTTTATTTCTCCCAAAGTTTAGATTTTTCAAACAAAACTAACAATGTTTCTGAAAGTACTTGTTGGATTGTAATGGATTGTTTACAGAATCATCATCTGATAGTGTTACAATAGCTCAGTTTTTATAAATTTTTTTTGTATTTGTTTATTATTGCAATTCTACCATATTTACATACCTAGAAAAAGAGAAAACTGCCAGAAATAATGATTTTAACTGTGTGTTTAGAAAACAAAGTTTTGTAGGTATATTTTTATTGAATTTGTATGAAAAAACTCCGTATTACGTTATTATTACAATACATTTTTGTTGTGTGACGTTTACTTGTACTGTATATGAACATAACGTATTATGCCCATTAAAAACATATTTGTATATTAATGTCCATAGAGACACAGGTAACAATTTAAAGCATAATGGCCCAGTAGTTTCTGATTAATGTTCCTTATGTTAACATGGAGCTTATATGGCCTACCGATTCCCCTTAACTATAAAAACGACTTGTGCAACCTCATATTTAGGTATCACCATACCCTTTAATTTATACTAGGAAATTAATCAAAATAAGTCTTATGTGTAGAATTTATTATTTATTTCATTTGTAAAATTACTAAAAACTTATATAAGTTACTGAAAACAAAACTAAACAAACTATAAACAAACTAAAAACTTATATAAGAGTTACTCTTAGTTTAGTAGGCTACATTTTATACGCACAAGAAATAATTCAAATGTTCAAAAATAAAATAAATAGTCTTTTATAAAACTGCATAATTCCAAATGAATTCCTACATTGTAAATCTATTGACATATTTACAAGTTGTTCACTGGTTTAAGAGTACATCCTTTCTAGTGTATATCATGTGAAGTAGGCTACATTGTTATATACACAATAGTCATTCCTATTCGTTGTGAAGTTGAGTGTGATTTTGGTAGTAGTGAACCAAACTCTGTAAAAAAATTGGAAAACTGTGTATAATGGTCCTATATTAAATTCCTAATATATAAATTAAAAGGTGGAGTCGTAACAAATTATGGGGTTGCATTTTTATGAGCAACTAAATTCGCTCATCTACACTCATCACACTCATTCGAAATCCATATTCGCCCATATCTTGATGATTGGGGTTCCGAGCCACACAAAAAAGTTAACTAGTGCAGTGGTAACGGCAATAGGTGACTCATCACTGAAACAGCTGCGCGAGGGGGTGAGTGAACGAAGGACGGGCGGGCCGGTCGCAAGTAGGCAGGGGTCCATCGGCCAATTTAGTGTATACAGAGAATAATAAACCAATGAGAACCAAGCAACATAAGATCATATATATAAATACAATGAAATTTATCTGTTTTCATTTGTCTGTATCGTGATTTTGTTTCTGTGTATCTACAATTTGATTAACAAACAAAAATTTCATGATATAAAATATAAATAATATTAAAATATAAAATAAAAAAGGAAATAATATTAAGTTATAGTGAATAATAAATAAAATATTATTAATTTACAGTGAATAAGTATTTAAATTCCATATTATCGTGTCTCGCAATATCGGGTCTGGAACAAACTGTTTGTGGTTTTCAATTTTCTTTTTCAGTTTTAGATTATTATTTTATATATTATTTATTTCCCATTTCATCAATCATGTAATTACTGACAGCTAATTTCATATTAATTAAAATAAATACTCTTGAATACTTCATAAATATGATTGTTTTGGTTATAGTAGTTGGTATATGAAAATGACAGTTCTTTTATTTGGATCTGGAAAGTAATTTTTCAATGCATTAAATTGAATTTGAAAAACAATAGTTTTACTTGTTAAAATAATACAAGTAATTATAATATAAATATACTTAAAACATGCAATGTAATACAGTATAGAATTAATTTAGATACGTGTTTTTCCTTTAACTAACCAGGAATAAATATAATATTTCATTCAAAAAATCCTACATTTAGAATATTATTTCATAAATAACTTAAGGTAGTCTCAAGAGCGTTAATTAAAATAGTTAATTACTGGTTGTGGTTTGCAGTCAATCAACGTAAATTACCTGTCACCCCCACCCCCACCCCACCAGTCTGAGATTGAATACCGAGGTATTATTGTAAAGGTATAAATAATATAAGACTTTCTGATATTTGTATTTACTTAAAAGTTAAAGTTAAAAGTAACATACACTAACAGCTCGGATGTAATTAATGCTTTTGGACTGATTAATTTAACAGGTAATTCATAACATAGCATTAGAGACATCCCGTCATTTACTAGTTTCAATATTTATGCACGATAAGTTATTTGTTTATACGTGTTTATATAATTTGGGATTAGGTGTTAGAGAGGGCTTTACACTCCTAACTTCATTCCTTGGTAAATATATTGTTCATTTCATTTAATGTTTTCATTTTACAATCAAACCCGTATCCTTCACGTGAGCTTGGCTAGGATTTTGCCTGGTTTTAAAATTATCTTTCGTTCCAACTACTTAGCTAAAATAACATTTTTGTGTTTATATTTTTAATAATATCTCTGTCTCCAACTCATATGTGCTACAGATCTGCGCATAAATCTTATTCACTGTGTGAAATACTAACTATCAGCTCAGTGGGGATTAGAACCTTGACCTGACTCATCAGTGTCTTAAGCTCTGAGCCGCAACCATGTACAAAATTAATGAGATTCAAATTACTTGACTTAATAAATGATCAATGAATGGGAAACTGATTGGTACAAAATTATAACATTTTCTATCTTGAAATGAAAAAAGGCGTTATTAAGTTGATGTATTCTCTCTCTCAGTGTAATGAGTTTTGGATTTCCATTAAAAAAAAATTTTTAACCCTTGTCAAAGACAAAATTAACTGTTGAATCCCTATTCAGGTATAAAATATTATTAATATAAATATCAGAAACCCAAGCGTAATATTTAGTAAATCGGGAATAATTTCTAATCGTTGAAAATCCTCGTCAATTAGTTAGTTGTCTATCCATGAAGTTATTTGTATTAATTTTAATGGTGTAAAACGTCATATTTACACTACTGTAACTTAGAAGAAAATAGTTTACACATTAGAAGGAGTCGATTGATTAGAGTATATGTTTAGTTTAACATACAAGGGATGCTTTGCATATTTTTATAGCACCACGATATAAAAAAACCAAAAATAGTGAGTGGATAGAAATGACATATATATATGTTATTTAATACATTTTTGAATAATAACTTGTATCACATAAAGTACAATTTTAAGTATCCTTCCTTATTTCTTGACCAATTTACAGAGGTGAGGGGTGAACAAGTTTGCCTCTGTTCGTAGTGGTGCAATAAGGGTTTAATTATTGATTATTTTCACCCCGAAGAGCACAGGAAGACCTCAAAGTATGTTTTTGGCTCAAGATTATTATTGAGTAAGATTTAAATACAACTAAAAGCAACAGCTGCTCAAATGTTAATAATGATTCCCACAAATCTGTAACAGCTCTTGGAATGTATTCAATGGATTTTATAATATTGAGGAGGTTAGATCTTTCGTGATGTTAAACCAGGGACGGATGTAAGTATGGTTTCATTCACAATCGATCGTAGGGCTCCGTGCTGCTGGACTTGAAGGTTCCAACGATAGTCTAATGAAGTTATTTTAATTATTTAATTAGTCTTCATCTGTTAAAACAAAACCAAATCAAATGAATAAGTTCGAAATTGGCTAAGTAATATAATTGGGTGAATATATTAATAAATAGGTACCAACACAAGTATAGTGAGTAAGATACTGTAAATAAATGTAATAGTGACATTTTCCGTTACTAATATTTGTAGTCAAAATACACAGGCCGAGGCCGAAAGCCGAGGTGCAACGAGCACAGTGAGTGACTGAGTGGGTACATGTGAACATGGTAAATAACACACAGAAGAACTAGGCGCGGAAACCAACCAAATTATAGCCTAGTATCATTCTGTGAACAATTTAAATTCCCAAAATGTCTTTTGTTTAACCACTGTACTAATAGTAAGGCTGTTTGTAGAACAAATTATTTGTTTAAAAATAATACACTATAGTACTCGTAATAATGTAACTAAATTTAGTAGTAACTAAATTCCAACTACAGTATATGTTAGAAAATTAAAATAGAATACAATTAGTATTATATTTAACTTATTTTAAACATATTAAGTAATTTTACACATAATTTAAATGTATATTTAATTTTAAAACATTGTAAAAGTTATAGTACATATATACCTTGAATTTAAAAATCTGTAAAAACATGTTTCAGTGTTTTACATTCAACAGGCTGTTACAATTGATGATGGCTACGTTTGTGTAACGACGATAAGGTTACATTTTACACATCAGTAGGTCTCAATAACGATTTCGGTTGACGTGTGGCAAATCCCTTTGAAGTTTTTATAGCTTATGAATGCATTTGAGGGATTTATTTTTATGAATATTTGCTTTATACGGTGTATATTTAATACAAACCAATATCAGCTATACAAAAATAATATTGCCATGCATTAATCGAGTTTTCTGTGTTAGCATGTGCATGTGTTAGTTGCGAATAAGTTCCAACACTTTTTAATTGCATTTAATTTGTTTATCAATTGTCTTACAAAAAAGATCAACTTGAATTAATTTAAAATATATTTATTAAATAATAAAAACAAAAATGTGTGGAGTGCAGGTTTATCAAGTGTTTGATTTATAATACACAATGATATTTTTCATAAATGCGGAAGGAAAAGCTTTTCATATTTTGGCCCAAAATTATTTACCTCCCCGACCCTACAAAACAGTTAGCACTGTCAACTTTTAAAAATAAAGTAAAGAGTATTTGTCCCTCCGCTTAAATAGCTAGAGTTGGTATATTTAAATAGCTAGAGTTGGTATATTTAAATAGCTAGAGTTGGTATATTTAAATAGCTAGAGTTGGTATATTTAAATAGCTAGAGTTAGTATATTTAAATAGCTAGAGTTGGTATATTTAAATAGCTAGAGTTGGTATATTTAAATAGCTAGAGTTGGTATATTTAAACAGCTAGAGTTGGTATATTTAAATAGCTAGAGTTGGTATATTTACGTTATTATTAGTTTAAGTTTAGTGAAATATTTTGGTATTTTATTTTGTATTTACTCGAGTTGTTCTATAAACCAGCTGAACAATTGTGAAACACTCATAAATACAAGCATTTTATTATTGTTATTTACTTGCCATGTAAATCTTCTAGTATTTAATCCACTTGCTACTGCACATCATTACATCCATATTGTAATTTGCCTCTATCAGAAAAATAAAAAATACGCCTCATAATCTACAAATTAAAGCATAGGCTTCTAAAGTTGTAAATTGTATATAATAATACTCGTATAGTGACTATTACGTATGAGTGGTACGATGCCCTTATTTCCGGAATGCACTTCTAAGCACGTGCTTTGTAACAAAACATAACCACATTGTATCCACAAAAATCTGTTTTCACACAAATTTAAATATCTTCAGAGTCACAAAATATTTACTTTGAACAAAGTTAAATGAGATAAACAATAAATAACAGTTATAACGCACATGAATGATAGAAAATGAACGCACGTGGTATTCCTTTGTTTCAGTAAAGTTACCGTTTAACCATAGAACTAATAAAATATCCGGCCCGGAGGACCAATATTTAGTATTGAGAGCGTTTTGAGAGATTTTAAAGCTTAGTGCCTTTTCGGAGGACCAACTAACATCCACGTTAGTAGAGGAAACACTACAAAAGACGTTACCACGAACGATCATAGGCAGATGCGTTTTATAAGTAGAAAGTAGTCAAAAGGAACCAACTGTACCTTTAGAGGAGATAGTACATATCTTGGAGTGAAGAACTGAGAAGATGAGAGATGAGATGACCGTAGAGATGGATCCACCAGGCCTGGGATGTCGATGTTGTCCAGCGGTCAGTTTGGAGCACAACACAACACTGTTTAGAGTTTACTTTGAATAAAATGCTGTGTAGATTGAGAGAAGAGAGATTGAGAAACAAAAAACACGATCATTGACTAATGAAACCAAAATTATACACTTTAGGAGAGGGTCACGGCAATCGCGACGCGAGATCCGAGCGAACCGTTCCGCATAGCATCATGAGTTCAACTGGGGTTTTAATTTTAGATATACGGGTGAAGCGTGTTGACGGGGTTCACACCACCGGTAGTGTCACCTGATGTTTGACTTTTGGCAAGTGCATGTGCATAGAGGCCAGTAATATTATTTAAATGTCAATATAGTAACAGGTGAATATGTTATGAGTATGTGATTAACAATTTATGCTTGAGAGATTATAAATACAGATAAGAGGAACAAACTATTGAATTACTTAATTATGAATTACAAGTAACTATATGTACAGTATCTAATACTAAGTACGGAACAGTCTCTATTAGAAAAATAAAGAAAATACGTGACATAATCTACAGTTTAAAGCATGGGCTTCTAAATTTGTAAATTGTATATAATAATACTCGTGTAGTGAATATTACAGACTTGATGAAATTATTTATAACATACCTGAAGAATTAGTTTCGAAGGACTTTAGATCATTGCAATTTATGTCCATACGTAGTCATTAACCATGGCCAAATATTGTAATATTATTATTTATGTATTCATGTCCTTCACTCATTTTGCTCCATACAACAAAATGGCTAAAATAAATTATTATGATGTAATAAATTGAGAAGAATGAAACATATTATGAAATTAAGATACAATTACCCGTGTTGTAATACTTTGAACATTTTATGTCTTCAGTGTTGTTTTTAAAATCGTTCTTGAATTAATATCGAATTTGTTTGTTTAAAAATAAAGAAATGTTCAACATCCGAAATAATTATTTTTAATTGAAACACTTAGTCATAAATTAACAAGCAGCCAAATGGATAATTTATTTTAAGTAAAGCTATTATCATGTCAAAATATAATTATTTTAAAGTCACTTTTGATTATAATAAGAACATAGTTTAGTAAAAAGTGCAAAGTATGTATCTTTCACATCCTTAAACCATAATTATTCGATTTCCAGTAGTAGTAACCCTAAAGTACTGACACACATACAATCATCTACAGATTACTTCTTGGAGAACTGAATATTCATGATGTTGATAGTTCGGGCCCTGTTATCTTTAATACGAGCTCTGTCAACGTACTGATCGTTCATAAACATGGATATGAGGTGGGGTTTGAAGATAGGAAATACATTAGTACATTGAAACAATATAATACTTTATTTTTTATCAAATGTTCTGATTTTCTTAATGTAAATGATGTTATTAAAACATCAATTGAGTAGAAATTTAGATAAGAGAACTACTTAGCTAATTAAATGTATTATACATTCGTTATTTAAATCATATATGATACAATAATATTGACAACGAGCATGATTGAGGAAATTATATTTAAAATAGTGGCAGTTTGTATTTAAGAAAAGATAATAAAAGTTATACACTATTTTAGGGGCTAATCTGGTGTTTATATTTTGTTAATCTCTATTCATAATAATAAACAATATAAACTATAGTTTATTATATAGAAAGAAAATACCACCAATTATACAGTAAAAAAATAATGTAATGTACAGTAATAAAACTATTAATACTATTTTGAATGTAAGTTGTGAATGGCAAAATACCAAATTTGAATCTGAAACAAAATTCTTAACATTTATATAAGTAATATTATTTATTCACATATGCTAACAAATCTATTCAATAATTTTTATAAGAGGATTTAAAAATAAATATACATTACAATTCTAGTAAAATTATATTCTTTGTCTCCTTTATTGATTACAGCAAATTATTCTGCAAACAAAAAAAAGTGAAATTTTGCAATTGAATGACCTTATATTTATATTGCAGCCTACCCCATTGTAAATATAAATAATATAATTTAATCAATGTTCAATTTTAATTTATCAGTATTATATAAGGTAGTAAAATAATTCAGAAAGAAATTATTATGTTTGGTATTTAGGCATTGATCTATATCATAAACCATAAATCTACAGTAACCTAGATTTACAAACCACATGGTACCGGAATGACTAACCGGTGAGTTAGAGACAGTCCAATTACGTAACTGCGGTCACAGGAAACCACCAGACCAGAGTGGTCGGAGTAACTCATGTAGGGGTTTTTGTAATGACAAATTGTATTATAAGTAGATTCATTGTGTTTTAGTAGAAATATTTCAAATAAATACAGTATTTAATGCTTTCAAACATGTTATTAAAGAGTATTTTTTTATAAAAATAGTCATGTATCAGTAAACATTAAATCAAACGATTAACATAGTTTAAATATTCGAAGTCATTACAGTGGATTACTATTGAAGTGCCCATACCTAAAAACTAATTTAAATATTATTTTTGAGAAGAATGTCTTACTTTTACCAGTCGAAGTTAGTGCTAAGGACGAAGCTCTCTCTGACACTTAACTTAGGGACCAACGGCTTAAGGGTGACTTCCGATCAACCACCAGTGACCAGACAGGCAGGCTGAATGCAAGGACGGGATCGTTCAGCAAGTCACCAATCCAAGGAACAGCCTCACTCGATATTGCTCGATCGTAAGAACGACGGACCTTCCTGGGAAGGCCACTGGCAGTGAGATATTATCTCATTAGTAATAAATATGTTACTGAATTTAATTTAAGTATCACAAAGTACATTCAATATTATCTCCGCAACAATTTTGTTAAAGAGAGGCCGATCCTATTTCCGACCTTACTCTGCTTATTCCTCATAGACTATTGATCTGTGCAGGGAACTTAGCAGACAAAGAAGGGGAACCAGTACAGTAAAGGTGAATATTACAGATAAAAAATAACAGCCAAGGCCAGGATTCGAATCTGCGCTGTCTCTATCCTAGATACAAAGTCGTCATGACGCCTTGGCTCTACATCCAAGATATATCACATAGTAATTCATTCTAAACAAAATATAACGACGAAGAAAATAATGTTTATAAGAGGATTTAAAAATGAGTATACAATATAATTCTATTAAAATTATATTCAACGGAAATTAGTGATAGGAAGAGTTGGTCCAATTTAATAATATTTCATTTTTTTTAAATAGAATGTTACGATGTATCATTACTTATGTAACTGTGTTTCACAACAAAACATATGGTATTATTATCACTACATTTACCATATTACTTATAGAAAGCTTAATTTACAAATATGTTTAAGTTTGTTTGGTTGTTGTTGAGTGTTTCCCATCTGGTGTGTGGATGTTTTTTTAATCTTTTGTTGAGTGTGTTTTGGTATGTTAATTTCAATGATTGTGGGCTCCTCGCACCACAACACTCACGAGACAAACTCACCACGACCGTCAAAGGTGATTCCACACAATCCCCCCCTCCGCCCCAGTAGACTTGGAATCTGATTGGATAGGATGAATATTTTGTATATTTAATTACCTGCTCTGTGTTTTGTTTAGTATTTTCATGTTTTGATTTTCTTTAGTAGGTAATATTGTATTTTATATTTTGTATAATTATGTCATGTGTGATCGTTTTTAAGAATACTTCTCTTTTAACAGTCATGCGGTATTATCTAAGCATGTATATTTAGCCCTTTTTTTAATTCGTATGTAACCCAGACAGAAAAAAAATAGTTTTAGATGTAGTATAAGTTCACCTGAAGACGACAGGGGTTTTTTAGACTTGTCGAAACGTTGTGTTTGTTTCAAAATACTTGAAGCATTGGAAATCTCAAAAGATCAGCTACCAATGAAGTATTACGGAATATAACACAATATTTAAAAAAAATATATTAATACACTGTACAGTTTTAACTGACAACAATTTGCAACTATAATACCTGTCAGCCATTAACATAGTAAATTTACGTATTATGCTACAGAATATTATAAAACTATAAAAACAACAAATTTTTGTGGTTTATTCCTGATTTGGTATAAAAGTAATAACAGCACTGCATTTTTATTATTATTTTGATAATAATAGATCATAATCAATTGAAATACCTTTATCATATAATTGCTGTTTATTCGTTATCTGTGTGTTTATCTATTCATTGTGTGAAGCTCCGTGGGCTGTAGTGCTCCAGATACTTGGCCCACTCAAGACAGTTTGAGCACCTGATTCAAGAGCTGTGCCAACACACCTCAAGTGGTAGATAACCCCCGCAACACCCCCTTCCCTTTACATATTTTACTGACGATTATCCCACGTTGGTACGATATTAGAAAACCAACCTTTAAATGGAGGCTAAAACAAATGCAATATTACTTAATCTATCCATAAGTTGTTTATGTTTGTTTGAATTTGTTGGAAACACTTTAACCGTATTGTGAACTGTTTCACATGGAGTAAAAACATAAAGGTGTAAGTAATTAAACAATAAACATTTGTAGGTCACGTGAAGTAGTTAAAATTGATGTAATACATTCATAAATTGTTAATTAAAAAATATTAATTCTATTATATTCTGCATCGTCTTAAAGTTGCTTAGGTATTATAACTTTCTTAATATCCTAAACTGTATGTTATTTAACTGAATAATTTTAGCATAATTAGTTCTAGAGTGACCTGGTAGTTAAATAATGTAAAACGAAAAACATAGCTCCTAGGTTGAAATTAATTTAATAATGTATTGGATAACATTTATTAATGTATTCTTTCTTATAGTAAACTAAAATCATGTTTAAAACTTTAGTATTTTGTAAAATACACCTCTAGTGAAGTCAGTACAAGTTTAAAAGGTGAAGAATTTATCAATTAGTTAAAGGAATCTCTCAACAACGATTATCTGGTTCGTCTACACGAGAAGTGAACTATTGTTTTCAATTGGTATAAAATATTGTTAAATAATTACCAGACCGAGTAAAAGGCTGTATTTTCTTCTGAGGGCGTTTCATAAAGAATTACAACCTGCAGAAACGTAATTGCTCTTCCGTACTTACTACCATTGTTGTTGGTTTTGAAAATATCGTTATGATACTGACGTCTTACTAAACCACATTTCTGTTAATGGTAGGTTTACAATATACGCTGATACGATACATTATTAATATATAAAATAACAAAATGTAGTAGAATTGGAGATAATCTTATAAATGTATAAAAATATTGATTAATAATTTCACAACTACGTTAATTTTACAAACGATTATTGTACAGCATTTTGGAAAGGAACTGTTATTACAGTCACTGCATTTATGATAAAGATGACGTTTATTGACGTATTACGTATAAATAATAAGAAAAATATTACAAAATTCACCATTATTTACTATAAAATTAAATTCCTGAATAATTTGGTTGTTTTGCACTTGACTATTAGTTTATGCCAAAAAACTGTAAATTTTAACTATTTTTTATGAAGAATTGTTTGTGTAAAACGACATATTACATATTTGTATGAATATATTTGTCCATTTTAAAGTCATACTTGTATTCATTGTATTTATTGTTGTTTCATTCTTGAACAAAGATAAATGCATCAAGTACATCATACAGCTGTTTAAAGTGCAAACAATATTATTAGCCATATATTTCTACATTACCTATAAACCCATAACTTTAACTTTAAATTACTTAATTTGTTAATTGAAACATATAAAAGCCGACGCAAGAACTTAAGGCTTAGTATATATGGTGCCCCTTTTCAATTCCTTAAAAATAAATAATGTGAGGGAGTGATTTGTTTAAAATAGTTAAAATTAAATATTATTGTCCATTATTCTGTCTTTATCTGTTGGTAATATTACAGCACATGAAAAAGTGTATATGGCAAATATTTGGTTGTTGTTATAATGGAATTTGCGAAAATTTAGGAAAATAAAAATACAAAACCGGACACTGGTTAGCTTCTAAGCTTGTAGTGTAGTAGTATTTTTTTTTTTTTTTTGATTCCATTATAGTTTTTGGAAAATCAAAAAAGGAAAATCAAAAGTATAAACTGGTTAATCTTTAAAAATTATAAGGTCAGCGTGGCTGAAGCGTGAAGCGAGAGGAGTGGTTAGATTACTATTGAACCAATCATCAGTTTAATGAATCAAAGTGTTTATTATCAAAGGGATCATTCAGTTAAAGAGTTGTGAGGACAGCCAATTAATACATCCAGATAAAAGCGCACACACATCGAATTTATCCTGTTTTTCCTGAGATAAATTGATATACTATATTGATAATATAACACCTTTCAAGTGCGATTTTGTTCATAAAATTAATTGTCTCCCTTAGCTTTTAAGAGGTTTGAGTAATCACATAGTCACAATTAAAACCTTATATTTATAATTATTCTAGCATGGTAAAACTCAGACTAATAAACATAATCAAAACAACATTAGACAATAATAAATGCAATGTTATACACGTACAAAAAAGTACATTTTTTACGATGAAAAAATTATTAAGTTAAATATTAAATTTAATCAATAAAAATACAGGACACAATACATATTTGAAGCAATATCAAAATAAGAATAAAATGTACAGTAACTTTGAATAGGATTTAAATTCTCTGATTGACTATTTAGCACAATGTCAAATTTTAAAGAGAAATTGCTATTTAAAATTCAGAAATAAAATGTAATAACTTTTTACAAGTCTTTGAAAATATTTAAAGCACTGAATGTATCTAATAATGTTATTACCTTGCATTAATCAAATAAACTTGTAAACCCCACTATTGAATTTGACAGAAATATTTATCCCGGAATAATTTAATTAAATAAAATATTTAAAGCTTTAAATTTTCAAAATATATCTTTCCCTTTAATC
This sequence comes from Stictocephala bisonia, assembly GCA_035578905.1. Lineage (NCBI taxonomy): Eukaryota > Metazoa > Arthropoda > Insecta > Hemiptera > Membracidae > Stictocephala > Stictocephala bisonia. The sequence continues at coordinate 105,647 of JAQJVL010001724.1, read as the reverse complement.
TTTACAAAAATGTTTAAACTATTTACTCCAACAAAATATTTAACTTTCAATAAAAAGATGGACAGTCACTAAGTCTTTACTTGGAAAACTGCCTTACATTTTAGGAAGAATTTTCACAGGTAGGGTTGACAGGGGCAAACTGGATTGTGTTCCCCAAAACTAGCCCAGAGGAGGCCTAGATATTTTGTATTTGGGACAGATGTTGCTACCTCCATGCAATACATGTATGTATTTTGCTGACTGTCAGCTCAAGTCATGTACTAATTTCACAACTGGTATGAAGCAACACTTAAAGAAGTATAAAACTATTGGGCATTTACAATCTTGGAAATAAAATAATATAAAAAGTTGTAATTTAATAAATAAATGTATGTGACATAAATTGTAAACTGGAGGAAATATATAAAAAAATACTAAATGTTACAATTAAAACTAACTATGTTAACTAAATGTATCTTTTACAAAGAGCTGTTTTTAACACAGCATTCAATTACTAATTTGCATTTAAAAGACATTTTTTGTTACTTTAATTGAATCTGCGGGTCATTAATTTCACACATTACAATTTGAATAATAACAAACAATTCAGTAAATTAAAACTTGGTACAAGTTATGCCAGATGTTTATTAGCTTAGAACAATAATGAA